>PVLA01006455.1:0-123529 GCA_004027455.1 Hydrochoerus hydrochaeris | reverse complement strand
TCAGGATCACAGCTGACTTCTTGGCACAGATCATCAGATCAAGAAGAGCTTGGAGCAAAGTACTACAAGCCCTGAAAGAAAATAACCTCCAGCCCAAATTGATATATCCTGCAAAACTGTCACTAGAAATTAATGGAGAAACAAGATGCTTCCATGACAAAGAGGAACTGGGGGAGCTTGTGACCACCAATCCAACCCTACTGAAAATACTGAAGGACATTCTAGAGAAAGAGAAAAAAATACCAGGATTTTAGGAACAGTGGCAGAAAGGCCTCAATGAGTGGGGCAGGCAGTAGAATGAAGGAGAAAACTAGACAAACAAAGGCAGAAAAATAGCATAGCAGAAATGAGGCAGAGAATGATGGTTAGAATCTCTAACATAGATGGCCTTGATACACTATGTTGTTAGTAGTGCACCAGGATTTAAAAACCCACAGTACTCATACTAATCTGCTTAGATGTGTTATATTCTGTTCCAGTCATTCTACCTGTACTAGATTTGAGGGCACAGACAGTAATCCTGAAAATAACAGGATATAGTACAGTAATCATCCTTAATTTCCTATTAACTTAGTCTAAACCTCTATAAAACCTACACTGTTTTACCATGACTGATCATAATCAAATCTGGTTTGTTAGATTGCTGTTTTGTATTGATAGACTTTATTCAAAGCTGTTATGATTGATTGTATCAAATCTGAGAGTATAGGCAACTGCACTTAAGATGACAAGATTCTCTAGAATATCCACTCTGGTTTGATTACCTGCCTTTGAAGTTTTATACTGTCTACAGTGTTTTATTTTTACTAATATTGTTATGTACTGCTATATTCAATTATACTGCTATATTCTATTATGCCTGATGATACAGACAATTCTGTTGAAACAGAAACAACATAAAGAAACAACACAGTAATCATTGTAGATCACTTTGTACTGTGGTTTTATATGACTTTTTGGTTTCATATTTTTATAGGAATTTGTTTTGTTTTGTTTTTCCTTCTAACACAGAAAGGATAGAAATACATGTAGAGACTCATGCATGCATAACTGTTTACAATCTCACTGTTTGAATATCTACTTTGTGTGCTTTAATTTTGTAACTTGAACAACTATTTCTAAGAGGACAATATGTAATTTATCAACTAGTGATTTCTTACTCTATCTTTTTTTTGAAATTCTGTATTATCTATACCCTTTACATGCTTTTGTTTCTCTTTAAATAAAAAGATTATTTCAAAATATCTGTGTCTCTTAAAGCAGACCAACCAAGCCAAAATAATGATCTTCAATCATATATTATTTACTTTGTTTGAATTCCTGCTCCTTAAAGTTATGTCATTTTGGTCCCAAGCAATACAGCAAAGTGGTTTTGACATGTCTGACTTTTGGTCCCCATCCTCCTTTTTCAGGTAGAGACCTTTGACTATTTTGCTCAGTACAAACCCCGAGTAGTCAGAATATATACTTTGTACTTGTTCAAGAAATGCCTGTAGTAAGAATGCTTAATAGCTCTTCTCTGTTACTTGGTAACAATTTATTATTTATTAAATGAGAGATTCCAATCATAAGGCTATTATAGAGCCCATATTTTTTTCTTTTGGGAGCAAAAATCTCTTCTCTAACTATACCAAAGAGCAGGTGGTTAAATATCTCTTCCCTACATGACTACCATCTGTACCATTGATAAACACTCTGTTTTCATGAAATCAAGATTCTTCAGATATAAAAATATGTAAAGTGGGTAGAAACTACCAGTTGCCTACTGAATACCTGGTCTTTCCTTCTGTCTTTGTAACAAAATTCAGTTGGGGCAGAGACTCAATCTGTTCAGCTAAAACAAAATAAACAAAATACATTTCCCAGTTCCACCTGTGCATGCTATAGTTACATGACCCAGGTCCATCCTGAGAAGTGGAAACAGGAACATTCCCTCAAGACAAATAGAATCAACTGATTCAATGCCACTTGCTGCTGGGAAACTGGGAAAGTGCTGAGGAGCTGGAGACAAGACAGCTATGTGTCACTTCCAGTAGACCAGTAAATGGGATTAAGGGAAAAGCTGCCAGTTGAGACTTCCAAGACACAGACACAGGCAGAATTATGAGCATGAGGTTTTGTTGGGAAAAGAAGACTAAAAAAGCGAAGTGAGAATAAGAGAAGGGGAAGAACAGCCTTCAGATAATAATGCTGACTTCACACCTATGAAAAGGAAAAAGGCAGTAATGGGTAGAATGCAATGCTAAACTTGAAGACTATGATGCCAACTCTTCAAATTTTACTAATGGGAACTCCTGAGCAAATGTTTTGCATTATAGGAGTCCTGCTTTGGGCAGAAATTGCTGTGCCCAAATATCTCCTGCCATGTTCTTTCATTGTTCCACAGCTTCCTAGGAAAAGTGTATCTTTAGGTCAAAAGCTGAGGCAGATCCTCATGGCACTAAACTTGAAGGCTCTCCAGGTGCCAAATTCTTCCTGGAAAGAAAATCTGAGTATTATTCCTCAGTGGCCACCACTGCAGTGCGTCTAAGCACTGATTACTGTCAGTAGCTATCTTTCCCCTAGCTCTTCACTGTGTTTGGAAAAATGAACCCCCTACAGTATTAGTCCTCATACTGGAACTCAAGGTCCCTGTGCTTCTACGAATTATTGGCCCAGATTTTTTGCACTAGGGGAGTCCCTATTTAACAATAAAGTGGGTGTCTAGAGAGATACATTCTTCCTTCCAGGTTCTGAGAGCTCTTTTCAATGAAATAACAGCCATGAGAGTAATGCAGTCACCCAGCAAATACAAGCATTGGTTTCCCAGGAGAACTTGGTAATGACAGCAACTTGAAGAATAACTTGCAAAGACAGAAATAACAGGCAGAATGATGAGCTCCACAGAGGGGCTGATGCATGAATATTGGTACACGGATTTTTAAAATAGCAGTTCACATTAAAGACATTATGGTTTCCTTCTGATTTCTTAATCACATAGTAATTTGAATGTTATAAATCTGTCTTCCAAAGAGCCTTAGGAAGCACACTTTAATCTCAAAGGACTTCAAATTCCTTCTGTATAAAATGAGTAAACTGGATTACATACCACTTCAAGAGGCAAACCGAGGAAATTCAGTGTGTAGAATTTAGGGCATTACTTAGGTGGTGAAGGCAAGCGCCAAACCAACTCATGCAGTAACCCAGTTATTAGGAAGCCAGTACCACCTTGAGGCTGGAGAGTAAAGAGAGGAGATGACATTACCAGAATCTAAGAGGTTGACCATCCAAAAGAGACTGGTCCCATGGTGGGCTCATGCAATGAAAACTAGAGATATGGGATAAATTCAGCTGCTGCCTAATAGTCAGCCCAAGATAGACAGGGAGAAAGAGAAACACAGTAGCTTCTCCCTTTTTAACCCCCAACTAACCTGGCAGTCTGGCACATAGCAGCCTTCGTGGGCCATGCCTCCACAGGAGTGGAAAACAAGAAAAGGAGCTGAGGCAAAGTGGGCCCTGGAACTCCATGACATTCCTATTATGTTCAGTAGCAGCTCATATAAAATGAAAACACCAGTAAGAAGACTGCTCAATAAGCTTAGCTACAGAAGATTCATGACCGACATAGAAATGTGGGTTTTACTCAGATACAAATCAAATATACACCAAAGCGTTATTCATACATGCGGTCTATTTGTACTTATCAGATGGATCTGGTGTACTTCTAGCTATATTAAACAGTTCAAATTATACAATTAAGACATTCATTTCTACCATATCTGCTAATAAATTTTCAACAGAGAATTCAACTATACAACAGTAGTATATATATATATATATATATATTCTTGCTTGATCATTTTTAATTTAATCAAGTCACACAAAAATAAGGGGCTATCTTACTGGATACTATCCAAGAATACCAATATTCCCTCCAGTTGTAGTAGTCTCATTTCTTCAGGGTAAGTAACAGTACCTGGAACATACACTGAGGGAAAGTCCCCAGAAGGTTGCAGGCAGTATACACCTGTCAAACACAGGTTCCGGTTCTTGTTGAAGAAGTCTCCCATAGTTCTCTGCACTGCAGTGTTGGTCTTTAACCTGTGCCATTACAGGGAGATGGTGCAACTTGTAGGATGTGAAGCCTTAAGAGAGGTTTTAAGTTTGGGGGTGCACCTAAGAGAACTGTGGAACTCTAATCTCTTTCTCTCCTTTTCATTTCCAGCCATGAGGCGAAAAGTCTTCTGTCATGTGCTCCCACTGTGATGCACTGCCCTGCCGTCCACCCAAAGACAATGGGGCCAACCAACCATGCCAAAACCTGCAAAACTTTGAACCAAAATAAATCCTTCTTCTTTTTAAATTGATTGTCTCTTGTATCTGCTACAGTAACAGAAAACTGGCCAACACAAATTTCCTTCAAGTGTAGTGCTCAGATCATGCAAATAATTCCTAAGAGTGCCCAGAACTGTTAAGATGAACTTCTCAGAGTAACAAGCACTTCTTCACACTTAATCTTATGCAGAGCTGGCCTTCTAAAGTGAAGTGTTTAGTTGTCAATGCTAGGCTAAAAGTTTGTTCCTCACCAATTCTGGTGTCAATGCTGTGCATTTTTCTTGAGAAGCTAGGTTAGCACCACAGGTCAGCCACTATGCAGAAAAGCACATTGCTAAACCCCAGTACTGCTGCTTCTGCATGTGCATTATTTTTAACATTCAAACAAAAACTACATGAATATTTTAACATCCACAAGACAAAATAGTATAATTCCTCCATCCCAGCCTTCAGATTCTGCCCCCAAAAGTTCCTCCTCTTCATACAGACTTTCAGGTTCAAGGTGGCACAGAAAGCATAGCTCTAGGAGGCCAACAAGTACTGATAAGTGAGGTAACTAACAAATAGGATCTTATTTAAGCCTTAAAAAATATACTTCCATGAACCCCACTGCACACAACACAAGAATCTAGAAAGAAGTGAATATGGACATTTGCCAGGTTAAAAAAGAAATTCATGAAACTGCTAGGAAAATTTGTCTGAGAAAAACTTCTTTCAAAAAGATGCATTTCCTTAAGGTACCATAAGGGTCTATCTTGTTTATACTTAACATTTTAATGATTAGAAGATTAAAATTTGAGAGCTAGAGTTGCTGACATTCATCTAGAAATAACTGATTATGTTTCAGTGACCTCTACCCCTCACAGGTATGGAAGGAAGCCTGTTATAATGTCAAGCCCTGATCTTTTTTCCTGAAAGTAGGTAAGAGACATAAAGATGAACTCTTCATAAAATGACACTGTGACACAGGACAGCTAGCTCACAATCTACCCACAAAGGAGCTAGAAAGACAGAAAGCACATGAGTTTGAAAAGGACACAGAGGCAGCTGAGGTCTCAACTTTCATGAAAAGTTCAGCTACAAAAAACCAGGAAGTAGTCTGAATAAGACCTTCAGGTAGTAGTTGCTAGGGTTCTACAGCTGTCTTTCTGCTCTTACCCCTCCCTTAACTTCATCACCTGCCCAGCGGGATGCAGATAATTAACAAGCACCCATAGATAGAAATTCTTGTAATCACTCCTTAATGTCCTTTCCAATTGCTGAAGTTAACAAGATTCTGGAGTTTTCTAAAGCAGTTCAACATATGAAAAAAAAAAAAAAACTTACAGTGAAGAGTACTGTTGAAGGCCTTTCCACTTGCACTTTGATTTGAATAACCAATTCGACAGAAAATTATCCCTCTGGAGAAAGTGCTGTGATTTCCAGTTTGAGGGACAAGAAAACACTTTAAGGCAATCGATCTCAAAGGGAACAAAATACCTCGGCACCCAGGAGTAAGAGCAGCCGAGCCACTGCAGGCAGTTTCACAGAGTCCTGGTGTGCAGGCAGGGGAGAGGGCCTCACTGACTGGAAAGCCGCAGAAAAGGAGGTCAGCACCAAAAGCCACCCAAGCACCTGCCTTTATTCAGAGCAGAAAGTTAAGGTAACATAATTTCAAAGATACGGGAGAAAACTTTCAGGATGTCAGACCCAATGTTCCCAACCTGAATTTATTTTTTCCTCTACGATTAGATGTTCTCAGCTGCGGAACAACATTGGATTTAACAGAGAGTTTTTAAAAAGAAATCTGATGTCTGGCCTGATAACAGATCAATTACACGGACGTTTCTGCGGGAAAGGGGCCAGCTTGTGGAGGTTTAAAGTGTTTATCAGATGATCCTCATACAGCAGGAGATTGAGTCACTCGATGCCAGTGTCCACACCTGATCAAATCACATTTGTGACACCTCCGGTGGGGTCACTAACTATCACAGAAATTCCTTTCATTTTGAGGTCATAATCATTTCTAAACTTTTCCTTATATTCAGATATAATACAGTCTTACAAGTTTGTGTTAATGCCTGCTCTGTCTTATAGCAGAAGCAGGGTTCAGTCACCCTTGACATGATTTCCGTCCTGCACCACACACAATGACTCAATTCAGTGGCCACAGACAACTAAGGGTCTTCTCCCTTGCCTAGCAGAAGGAGTGCCTCACCTTTCCGTTTCCTTGAGATGGATAATTTGGGCATTTGCTTGTGATCTTTAAGCCGCTCTATTTCTAATATCACACGCTCTCCCTGCCTGATTCTTCATTACTGCCTGGAGGGACGGGGATTGGAGGACAGTGCTCCTGACACCACGCACCCTCCTTACCCAGGATTGCTAAAGGAAAAACTTGTTTCCTACTGTCATTGATTGCTGAAATCCATCTGAAGAACTGGGAGCTACTCCCAACCCAAGGTTTTGCCAGGAGACTAACTTAGCACCCCAGTAAGGCTAAGTTAGGACTCACAGGGATGACTACCAGTGTAAGCAGGTCTCCCATGCAAGAGACTCCGGTTTGGTGGGACACAGAGGCATTAGGCCACCTTCAAATAAAAGAATTATTCTTGAAAGGCACACAGTAAACATGCTCGTCCAGCTCCTCTTCGTTTCTCATTAAAACAGAACTGCAAACAGCTCTGACACTGGACCCTCCAGTAACAGGGGGATCTCCACCTTTGAAGCTAAATCTGTCTTTTGGGATTTTCTTCCCAAATCTGCCTAAAAAACCCACACAATACTTACACCAACTTGGGAATGGCTACACTCTGAAGGAACTTTTTTGATAGCACCACTGACAGGCAGAGTACAAGTTTGAGGGCAAATTTAATAAACTCCAATAGATATCCACATCCTGTCTTTCACTTAGGCCTGAGAGCAAGGGCTTCAGCATTCTGCATCGCAGGATAACTTACCAGCACACGGTGGAGGCCGGCAGACAGCACTCCATGCGAGGTGGCAGTGAGTGGCCATAACACTGCTCACAATTCCAAGCCCGGATCCAAGACAGGAGACTGGAACCCTTGCACGAGGGTTCTCGCCAAGCACATTTCAACTGAGAGAAGAAGGAGAATGAAGTCAATGATGAAGAACTACTTAAAGAACTGTTGGAGCAGGGTGGTAGATGAAAAAGAAAACATCAAAATGGAGAAGGGAAGTTAACATTTGGGCACAGTTCTGTGTCAGGCGCCATTCACACCCCAGTTCAGGTGTTCATCCACACAGCCTCCAAGGGAAAGGCGTTTACATTGCCCAAGGGTGAAAGTAGGAAAAGGGTGAGCTTGAAGCTGAAAAGAAACATGCCACCTCTTTTCTCTGAGCTCAGCTGAAGAAGGTTAAAGACGCCTCCCCAGCTGATGGAACCGAGTTCTCTGGGCTGCTCGAGGCCCCTCTTATGCATTGCCCCTCCCTAGCATTTCCCTCCCTTACAACTAACCATGCAAGTATGTTCTCCAATTTGTATATGTTCTTATACAATTTTGTGCACATTCTATATGTGTTTCCTAGGTTCTACCATCCCCACTAGGATTTATGACTTTTTCTGATTTAGCTTCCTGTGTGTTTTAGATGTTAGTCCCTTTTGACATTAGAACATTTATTGACATTCTAATCTTTGTGATAACATCATCCAGATGTAAGGAAATTAGTTGTTTTTATCCTCTGCATGTGACATTTAAATTTTTATTTAATGTCTTTCCCCACTTTAAGATCACAAAAATGTTCTACAATTTTTTCTAGTTGACTATATAGTTTCACATTAGAACTTTAATTCACCAAGGTGCACCATTACAAATGATGTTGTGGCAAGCTCAATCTTATGTTTCTCCATAAAATAGTCCTTTTCCAACAACATCTACTACACATTCTGTTTTTTTAATTTTAAAAGCAAAACAAAACAAAAGATAGAATCATTCTTTTCTCCCAATGATTTAGGTGCCATTTTATTACCATATTCATTTCCAGTCAATGAGTTTGTTATTGAATGTTTTGTTTCATTGATCTGTTTCAGGGTCCTTGCACCAATATCATGTTATTTTTATTTCTATGGCTTTGAAACATGTCATAATATCTTCCAAATAGTTAATATTTCCTCTTATTTTTAATTTTATTGAAAAAGTGAAACAACTTCATAACAAAATAATAGAATAACAATAGTTAATACATTGTCATCTTCACTGTAGTTATAATAGAAGAATAACAATAGTTAATGTACTGTCATCTTCATAGTAGTTACCCAGAGCACAAGACATGGACATTAAAAGTTCTCCAATGGATATTAGCACAAATCTTCCTTTTTAATAAACTAAGAGACACCAATAAAATAGCAAACTTGCATTTTTCTCCCTTTTCTCTTCCTTTCTTCCCCATTTCCCCCCATCCTAGTTCCTTTTTCTTTTTAAACATCTTCTTCCCACTTTACAATATCTATTGTACATTTTAGACTGTATTTACTTTTTCAATTTCTCACACAAGGGAGACAATATAATGTTTATACATGTGACTGATTTATTTCACTTATGAGTATGGTCTCTAGCTGCATCCATTTACCTATAAAAAAGTCTCAAGTTTATCTTTCCTTATGGCTAAGTAGTGTCCTATTGTATAAAGATCCCACATCTTTTCAATCCATTCCTCAGTTAATGGGCATTAGAGTTGTTTCCAAGATTTATCAATTGTGCTTCTATAAACTTGACTGCACATATATCAGTGTGGTATGATGTTTTTAATTCTTCCAGGAAAATACTCAGAAGGAGACTGCCTGGGTAAAATGTGACCTCTACTCAAGGCTTCTTGAGGAATCTCCACACTAATTTCCACAGTGGTTGTACCAGTCTGCACTCCCACCAACGGTGGAGAAGTTTCCTTTTTCCCACAGCTCCCCCAGCATTTGTTATTGGTTGATTTCTTGATGACAGCCATTCTTTCAGGAGTGGGGTGGCATCTCAGTGTTGTTTTAATGTGCATCTCTCAAATCACCAATGATGTTGAACATTTTTTCATAAATTTATTTGCCATTTGTATTCTTTCATCTGAAAAGTGTGTTCATCTCAGATACACATTTTTGGGTTAGGTCTTTGATTTGGGAGGCCTGATTTTTTTTTAATGCTTTATATGTTCTTGATAGAAGTCCTTTGTCTGAGGGACAATTGTCTAAAATTTTTTTCCCACTGTGTGATTTGCCTTTTGACTATGTTGGTGATTTCTTTTGAAGTGGAAAATATTTTTTAAAAGCTGAGGTCCATTGTTGATTTCTTCAAGTACATCTCTTGCAATCTGGGTTTTGTTCATGAACTTTCTGCCTACATCTATGTCTTCAAGACTTCTACCTACTTTCTTTTTTAGTAGATTTAGTGCTTCTGCTTTAATATTTAGATTTTTTATCCATTTTGACTTCAGTTTAATGCATGGTGATAGACATGGGTCTAGTTTTAATTTATGGCATGCAGAGAACCAGTTTTTCCAGCATCATTTATAAAAGAGGCTATCTTTCTTCCAGTGAACATATTTCACCCCTTTGTCAAAAAGATAAGGTGGCTGAGTGTGATTATAGTTGTGCCTGAATCTTTTAATCAGTTCCATTGATCCTCAAGTCTGTTTTTTTTACCCAGTACCATGATGATTTTATCACAATAGCTTTGTAGTATAATTTCAAGTCAGGGATTTTGATGCTGCCTTGTCTTTGTTGCCCAGGATTGCCTTTGCTATTCTAAATCTCTTCTATTTCCAAGTGGATTTTAGGAATGTTTTCTCTATTTCTGTGATTTATGCTAATGGTATTTTCATTGGGATTGTATTAAACCTGTATAGCAGCTTTGTGAGTATAACCATTTTTACTGTTGGTTCTCCCTATGAGCAAGGGTTATCTTTTCACTTCCTGATTACCCTCTTTGATCTTCTTTTTCAGATTGCTGTAATTTTCAGTATACAGGTCTTTTGCTTCCTTCATTAGATTCATTTTTAAGTATTTCATTTTTTGGAGGCTATTGTGAAAGGTGTGGTTTCCCCAATTTCCAGCTCATTGAGTTTGCTACTTGTGTACAGGAATGCTATTGATTTTTGAGTGTTGAATTTGTATCCAGCTACGCTACTAAATTTGGTTATTAAATCTAGAAGTCTTTTGATCAAGATTTTGTAGTCTTCTACATAAAACATCATGTGGTCTTCTATGTATGTAAAGTATCACATCATCAGTGAATGCTTTAACTTCCTTTCCTACCCTTAATCCTTTTATTTCTCTTTTGTCTAATGCCTATAACTCATGTTTTTAGAACTGTACTGAAAAGGAGTGTTGACAGTGGACATCCTTGTCTTGTTCTTGATGTTAGAGTGAAAGCTTTCAATTTTTTTCCATTTAGTATGATGATGGCTGTTGACTTGTCATAGATGACTTTTATCAGATTGAGGGAAATATAATTTATTCTGATTTTCTGTAGGGTTTTTATCATGAATGAGTGTTGGATTTTATCAAAAGCTTTTTTGGCATCTACTGAAATGATCATGTGATTTTTACCTTTGGCACTGTTGATGTAGGTCATTACATTTACTGATTTGCATATGTTGAATTGTTTCTGGGATGAATTCTGCTTGGTCATGGCGTATAATCTACTTGACAATTTGCTGCATTCTATTTGCTAGTATTTTATTGAGGGTTTTCGCATCTAAGTTCTTTGGTGAGATTGACCTGTAGTTCTCCCTTTTGGTTGGATCTTTCCCTGGTTTTTGTATTGGGTTAGTAGTTGCCTCCAGGAATAAGTTATAGAATATTGCATCCTTTTTGAGTTCATTAAAGAGTTTGAGGAATATTGGCATTAAATCTTCTCAAATTTCTTGTAGAATTCAGCTGTGAATCTATCAGGACCTGAGCTTTTCTTTGTTGGTAAGTTCTTAATTTTTATGTTTTCAATTTCATTAACTGATATTGGGTTATTGCAAATTTTTATATCTTCTTGATTCAGCTTTGATAATGTGTATATATCTAAGAATCTGTCCATTTTCTCTGTTTTCTATCCTCTGAGAGAAAAAACTTTTGAATTAAATATTCATGATCTTCTGAATCTCCACAGAATCTGTAGTGATTTTGTCCCTTTCATTCCTCATTGCATGAATCTGAGCTTTTTCTTTTTTTGATAAGTATGGCTAAGATTTTATCAATTTTATTCAATCTTTCAGAAAACCAACTCTTCAACTCATGATTCTATTGTTTTCTTAGTCTCAATTGCATAAATTTCTGCTGTGATCTTTATAATTTCCTCCCTTCTATGGACTTTGGGTTTGATGCATTCTTCTTTTTCTAGAAGCTTGAGATACAACATTAAGTTGTTTAATTGTCCTCATTCTATTTTCCTGATATAAGAATTCATTGCTATAAATTTCCCCTTGTAGGACTGCTTTCAGTATCCCACAGTGTCCCACAGATTCCAGTATGTTGTATCTGCATTTTCACTTAATTGTAGATATTGTTTAACTTTTTTATTTTCATCTGCAACCCATTGGTGGTTCAGGATGATGTTGTTTAATTTCCATGTGTTCATGGAATTTGGAAGTTTCTTTTGCCATTAATTTCCACTTTCATTGCATAATGGTCTGATAATATACATAGGACAATTTCAATCCCTTTGCATTTATTTAAGCATGTTCTATGGGCTAGTATAAGGTCTATTTTAGAGAATACCCCATGTGCAACTGAGAAAAATGTTGGGCAGAACACACTGTAAACATCTATTAAGTCCATTTGTTCACAGTTTTGGTTTAATTCTGATATTTGTTTATCTGTTTTTTGTCCTATTGATCTATCTCTTTGTGCCAATGGGGTATTATCATTCCCCTTTACAATTGTGTTATTATATATTTGATTTTTCATGTCTATTAATATTTGTCTTACATAGTTGGGTGCAGCCATATTTTGTGCATATATATTTATGAATGTTATCTCTTCCTTTTGAACTTTTCCCCTACAAATATGTAGTGACCTTCTTTATCTCTTGTGATCAGTCTTGTTTTGAAGTTCATATCATCTCCAAACAGAATAGCTATCCCTGCTTTTTCCTGGATTCCTGTTGCATAGAGTATTTTTTTCATTCTTTGCCTTCATTCTATAAGTTTCTTTGTTTGTTTGTTTTTGGTCATGGAGTCAAACTTACACTTGCCAGGCAGGTACTTGTGCTGCTGAGCTAAATCCCCAGCCCAAAATTTCTTTTTTAATTAAGTGTATTTCTTGTATACAGCATATTATTAAGTCTTATTTCTTGATCCATTCTCTCAGCTTTCTTCTTTTGATTGGGGAGTTGAGGCCATGTACATTGATGGTTATAACTGATATGTATTCATTTATCTTTGTTATGTTATTATACTGTTGTTGGTTCCCTACTTTTCCCCTCTATGTAATTACTTGCCCTTCTTGGTGGTTTCTTTCTGTTGTTTTTCTTGGAAATGTGGCCATTTTTATCTCTGTCTAGAATAACTTCCAGTACTCTTTGTAGGGTTGGTTTGGTGGTCATGAATTTCTTCACTTATTCTTTTTCATGGAAGAATCTTAGTTGTCCATTAATTTTGAGAGAGAGAGGCTGCCTGGAACCTCCACCAGGGGTTCGCCCTGCCACCGGGAACTCAGCAGAAGCCTGCATCAGGGGTAAGCTGCCCAGAACCTCCCCCGTGGGCCCGCCCTGCCACCGGGAACTTAGCAGAAGCCTGCATCAGGGGTAAGCTGCCGGGAACCACCACCGAGGGCCCGCCCTGCCAGCTGGAACTTAGTGGAAGCCTGCATCAGGAATAGGCTGCCCGGAACCTCCACCGTGGGTCCGCCCTGCCACCAGGAACATCGATGAGGCCTGCCCAAGACTGAAAACTGCCCTGGACTGCTTCAGCTGAGCCCACCCTCCCACCTGGAACATCAGAAGATCTCAGTGGAATCCAGTTAGTGTGAGAAAATTTGGAATTTTGCTCCCAGGTGGCAAACTTTGGACTACACTGGATTGACTGTATCAATGTGGTGAGTCTACCCCTAAAATAGAGGTGTACAGGGGATAAATAGGGCCAGTAGTAAAAACCCCCTACAACTAACTGTACTACTTTGTTGTGTCTGAAAAGAGTGTGTTATCCCCTCCTACACATAGAAAACATCAGGCAGAGTGAAAATGACAAAACAAAAAAGCAAAATGCAGTCTCAAACGTATAGTTCACCAGAAGCAAGTATAGGAGACATTGAAATAGAGGACCCCAAAAGTAACACACCAGGAATCTCTGAAAAGATAGCAAGTGAAATACAAAACAACTGAATCAGGCTATAGAGGAAATCAAATTAGAAGTAGTCTCCCATGTAAAGATAGAAATAACAACTTTAGTAAAGGAGTTGTTGAATGCAACTAAAGAAGAAATAGAGAAAAAAGTACATGAGCATGGAAAACTGATTGAAACTTTGAATGAACAATATAGAAGACAAGCAGAATTCATGAAACAAACTCAAAGAGACATCCAAGAAACAAAAAAATTCTATTGAAAGCATGCAAAACCGCCTAAAGGAAGCTGAGGATAGGATTTTGGACCTTGAGGACAGGATCACAGTTAGTGATCAAGAAAGGATAGAACTTTTAAAAATAACAAAGCAGCATGAAATAACAATCCAGAAGCTTCATGATGATGCTAAGAGCAACAATATAAGAATAATGGGCATTAGCAAAAATACAGGAGTGCAGGCAAATGACATACGTAAAGTATTTACAGAAATAATAGCAGAAAATTTCCCAAACATGGGGAAAGAATCTGATATGCAGATAAGTGAGGCATACAGAACACCAAACAGTCACAATCAACATAAATCCACACCCACACACATAATAATTAAGATCTCAGACATACAGCATAAAAACAGAATATTAAAAGCTGTCAGAGAAAAGATACAACTCACCTATCAAGGAAAGCCCATTAGAATCATGGCAGACTTTTCAGCACAAACCCTCAAGTTAAGAAGAGCTTGGAGTGAGGTATTTCAAGCCCTGAAAGAAAACAACCTTCAATCCAGACTGATGTACCCAGCAAAACTTTCATTCAAATTAATGGAGAAACAAGATACTTCCATGACAAAGAACAACTGAAGAAATTCATGTCCACCAAACCAACCCTAGAAAGAGTACTGAAAGACATACTAGACAGAGATAAAAATGACCATAATCCCCAAAACAACAACAGAAAGAAACCACCAGGTAGGAAAAGCAATTAAATAAGAGGAAAAGAAACGCATTTTGTTGTCTTTAAAATAGCTGAAGATATTTTTAGACAAAGTAAAAATTGAACAGATCAGAATAGAATAGAAATAATAAAGCCAAAACAGTGAATTCAATAAAGGACTCAAAACAAGCCACTAGTAAATCCAAAATGGCCACTGTAATAATCTTGGTATCTTTCAAACAGCTGCTCCTGCTATCAGATTTAACACAATCAAACAAAACAACAGAGAATATAACCCAACACAACAAAACGATGAAAATGATATGATTTCCCAGGCAGGAATTGCTTCCTAGTGAGGACCCTGATTCTCTCCCCATGAAGTTCTAGAATGGCACAGACTCACAGAGAGAGGCTTGGGTGTGGCTGTCCCCACTCCAGCAGCAGCCAGTTGACAGCACTGCTTTCCTGGTGAGGTCCCTGATTCTCTCCCCATCTATGTTTAACTTTTTGAGAAACTGCAATACTCTCCCACAATGTCCACTGTATTTCCACCAGCAAAATGTATAATGGTTTCAATTTTTCTATATCCTAGTGGGTGTGAAGTACCATCTTATTATGACTTTGATTTACACTAAACCTAATAACTAAGGATGTTTTTATGCACTTATTGGCATTTACATATTTTCTTTGGGGAAATGTCTATTGAAATTTTTACCCACTTTAATTGATTATCTGCCATTTATTGAATTGTAAGTTACTTATATTAAACTTTTATCAAGAATAGGATTTGCACATTTTTTCTCCAATTTTGTCTATTTCCTTTTTACTTTTCTAACAGTGTCATTTGAAGAAGATTTTTAAAATCTTGATGAAATAAAATTTATCTATATTTTAATTGTTTACTGTTGCTTTAGTAGTCATAGCTAAGAAACCATTGCTTAATTCTGGGTTACAATGATCTATGCTTAACTTTCTGTAAAAAGAGATTTATAGTTTTAGTTTTTCCATTTAGATCTCTCATTCATTTTTGTTAATTATTTTGCCTATAATGTAGAGTAAGGATCCAATTTAATTATTTGCAAGTGGATAATCCATTATCCCAGCATCATCTGTTAGACAGATCATTCTTTCCCTATCGATTATACTCGCTGCCATTGTCAAAAATAGTTTGTTGTAGAAGTATAGACTTATTCTGAATCCATTCCATTTTGTGAATCAGTATGTCTTTTTTAACATTACAGAGTCTTGTGGACCTTGGGGTGCTGGGAAAGCAGGCAGCCACCAGCATGCCACTCTGGTAAGTGGCTGGGGCTTGGCATGCCGCGGCTGCCCCATAACGGGAAACATATCAGCGTTTCCTGAGATCCGTGATGCGCCATGTTAGACCTTGGGGCACTGGGAAAATGGGCAGCCAATTCACCCCTCTGGTGGGTGGCTGTGAGCCTACCGGGGCACAGGCTAAGAATCAAACATTCACCACCACCCCCACTAGCAAGTGAGAGCTGGGGATCTGAGCATGTCTTGAGAGTTTGACTATATGCAATATAGCAAATAAGGGGGATTTTCTTCTGCCATCTCTTTGAGGGCAAATATTTTTATCTCTGTTTTGCTCTGTTCTGATCAATGGTATTGCTCTATTCAATATTCTGTCTTTATAATTTCGGTATTTCCTTCAATATTGCTCTACCTGATTGAAGGAACAACTATTGTGAAGAAAACCAGATGTGCTATTGTGCCTATTGCTATTGTTCCAGTGGCCTGCTGTGAGGTTCTGTGCCAATTCCACTGCACTGCCTCAGTTGGTTATGTCCTGTCTTGCTCTGCTGTATTTTACTACCTTCAAAATAAATAAATAAGAAATAAGAAAAAAATTTAAAAAGTAAATAACTACAACAAAACAGATCAGCAAGGTACTGAGCAACCTGAAACATATAACTAAACAGATAATGGACTTAGCAAAAGGAGGAAAAGCAGGTGCTCTAAAGGATCTAACTGCATGTATATTTAAGGGTGTAGGAATGATAATTATGTTGCTAAGTTTTTGTTGGATCAGAGAACGGAGCTGTTTGCAGCCTCACTGTTTGAATGTCTACTTTGTATGCTTTGATTTTGTAACTTGAACAACTACATCCAGGAAGACAATATGAAATGTATCAACTACTGAAAAAAAATTACAGAATCTTGAATTGTGTAGCTCAATACTAAACTGTAGAATTATGAAGTGTCAATACTTTTGTTTTGTTCTTCAAGATATTTTGCTGCCGTTATTCTGGTTTTCTTAGATTTCCACATAAATTTCAGGAACACTTGTCAATATCTATAAAAATGGCAGCTGGGATTTTGATAGATTCCCTTGAATGTGTACATCACTTTGAATAATATTGTCATCATAATGTCTTCCAATCTGTGAACACAAAATGCCTTTGCATTTATAGTACTTAGATCTGCAATTTCTTTCAATGATGTATTGTAGCTTTCACCATACAAGGCCTGATGTTTTTTGGTTAATCATATTCCTAAGTATTTTTTTAAGGTAATAGAAATACAACAGAACAAGACAGAACAAAGCCAATTGGGACAGTGCAGTGAATTTGGTACAGAACTTCACATCAGGTTACCAGGATAATGGTAATAGGTACCACAATATATCTCATTATCTTCACAATAGTTGTCTAGTCAATTAGGTACAGCAAAATCAAACCAAAGACAGAACATTATAAAACCAATCAAAAGAGAATATTAAATAGAGTAAAGCAATTAATCATAATGAAACAAAACTGAAAACAACATTTGCTTTCAAAGAGAAGATAGAGGAGACCCCCCCCCATATTTGCTATATTGCATATAGTCATCCTCCCAAGAGATGCTCAGACCTCAGTCTCCAGTTGCTAACAGAGGTTAGGGGTGGGATGTTTGATTCCAAGCCCATGAACTGGTAGGCTCACAGGATGCACTACTGGGTCTCCTCCTGGCTCACGCGGAAGTCGCTTACCAAAAAGGCAGGCAAATTGCTTCTTTGTGCAGCTGTCTGGGTTCCACCATGGCCAGATCTCAGGGGCCGCTCACTGGTTCTCCTCCTGACTCACACTGGAAGAAGGCACTTACCAAGAGGGCGGATGAATTGTTTCTTTGTGCAGCCACCTGAGTTCCACCATGGCTGTAGCTGGATTTCCTAAGTACTTATTTTTGAAACTATTTTAATTGAATTATTTTAATTTCATTTTTGATTTTTTTCATTGTAACTGTACAGCTACAGTTGATTTTTGTATACCCATCTTGATCCTGAAAACATGTAAACTCATCTATTCACACTTACAAATTGCTGGGTTTTTCCTATGTATTCCTTATTCTTTTCCATGTAGACAGTGAGGTCATCTGAAAGTAGAGATGGTTAAGCATTTTCCATTCCAGTCTGAATAATCTTTATTTATTTATTTATTATTCATGTCTAATTTCCCTTTCTGGATGCTCTATTATAAAGCTAAATAAAACATGAAAAAGCAGCCTGTCTGCATTGTTCCTCATGTCACAGGGAAAGCTTTCTTTCCATTTTTGCCATTAAGTACTATGTTAGCTATGCGTTTTTTATAGATGCCCTTTTCCAGGTCGAAGATTATCACTTCCATTCCTGAGTGTTAAATGAAAATTTCTTATTCTAACTCCAAATATATCAGATTATGACAAACTCTTTTTATTCATCACTGGTAATTTTTGTCCTTTTTAAAATTAACACTATACATTACACTGATTTATTTTGAAGCAATCTGGATTCAATATATAGAATATTGAGTTTCACTGGACTATAGCATGTACACATTTTATTATATTCCTAGAGTTGTCTACTGGTATATTTTTAAGCATTTTTTTCACCTATACTTTTATTTTCTTAATGATATTTGTGTCTTCTTGTACTCCAGACATCATAGACTGAATTGAGTTTAACAGTCCTCCCACTTCTATCTTTTGGAAGAATTTGAGGGTTGGTGCCAGTTATTTCATCCACTGAAGCCATCTGGTCCTAAACTTTTTACTTGGGAAAGTTTTTTATTACTAATTCAATCTGTTGTTATAGACCTTTGCAGAATTTTTATCCTTGACTTAGTTTAAGCAGTCTGTGTCTTTCTGTGAATTTTTCTGTTCCATCTAGATTACCTTATTTAACAACACACAGCTGTTCATTAACTTTTTCATTCTGTGAGGATTTGTTTTCATTCATGTAAATATATTTTCTAAATTCCTTGGTATTTGGGTGTGCATTGTTTAATTTCTACATAAAGTTCTCAATTTAGGAACTTTCACATTGCAAACTTTCACAGATAGGAACAGACTTCACATTATGAACATTCAGAGATGTCAACAAAGTGTGGAAGTAGCTCACATGTCTGCCAGACATTGTCATACTTGTGCTGTTGTGTGCTTACTGCACAGTGCCATAGCATACACTAGTGCATTGTTTACCACATTTGTGAATGTGTGTCTGCTTAGGTTTTTTATGCTTTACATTGTATATTTGGGTCAAATGTGTATGAGACTATATCAGACTTACAAACAAATCTGACAAACATTCTACCAGAAAGGAGTTAGTTCATAAGTTAGGAATTTACTCTATTTCAGCTTCCAAAATTCTTTACTTTCTATTGTATTGAAAGAACATATTTTGTATGATTCTAACTCTTAAATTTACTAAGAGTTCTTTTGTAAAGTAACATATGGTGTATCTTGAAGATTGTTTCATGTTCCTAAAACATTTTATGCTTTTCTTGTTTGGAAAGAGATCTGCAGCTGTTTGTAAGTTCTATTTGGTGTCTGATTTGGTGTATAGTGTTAATCAATCTTTTATTTCTTTGTTGATCTCCTGCCTAATTGTTTTATTCATTACTTAAAGGAAGATATTGAAGTCTGCATCTGTTACTGGTTGTCTATTTGTCTCTTCAGTTGTCATTTTTGTTTTGTATAATTCTACTTCATATAATTTTATTTCATATAAGTTTGTATAATTTATGTAGTTTTACAGATCACCAAGATGGTGAAGCAGTAAGCAACAGAAAAAGAGACTTTCTCAGAGTCACCATTCAGTTGCCAGAATATAGCAACACGAAGAAGACAGAAGGAGGGTAGTGGGTCCCCTGGACCCAGAAAGGATCAGAAATGTGAATTGAATCCTATGGAGAGAACAAAGAGCGAAATTTCAACAAAGAAGAAAGAGACAGCCAATGGGTGTCTTCTCCCTGAGACAGGACTCACTGCATGAGAGTAACAGTTTAAGCCTGCAGACACATGGTGACTGCTGGTGCCCCAGAAGCCTCCACAGAGAGATGTGGCAGTGGAAGGGAGTAGTGAACATGAAGGACTTCATGTTGGTGAGTGAGTGCTGGTGGTGAGCGCTGAGGGCTCAGTCCTCCTGCATGAGAGAGCGATTGACTGGGAGCCATCTTGAAGGGGACCAGCTGAGCTCAGAACTCAGAGAGGCTATAGGCCCCATCTAGTGGCTCCACATGGGCTCAGGCCCGTGGAAGGTGCACAGATGGCTAAAGGCCATATGAGTCTAGTCTTGGCCAGAAAGTGCAGGCTCCCTGAGATTACCCACTATCCCACCAAAAAGCTACTGCTTGCTTGCTGGTATTGTAGAACCACCATCAAGCTAAAAGGAAGACACTCTGAACCAAGTAGTTGGAAGGCAAGTTTTCATTTATGCCAGAGGACTGGTAGGAACCAGTTCTAAATCCTGAGTCAATTTTGGACTTAGGTCATATAGGTTTTGTAAGGAGGAAGTATAGAAGTTTAAAAGCATGGTGGGCTTTTACTGGGTTAAGTTAGTCATTGTCTGTTGCTGAGTAGAAATTCCTTGAAATATGTTAGAAAAACAGAATATAGTTTTAAGAGGGAAAGCACAGATAGTGCAGCTGGATGTGGTCAGACTGTCCTGAGTCAGACATCTATGTTAAGCAACTGGGTGCAGCCAGTCAAGGCTGACTGGGTTTAGCAGTCTAGCTACATGGTGGTAAGGATGAGTACATTTTGTCTCAATATGATAGCAGGCTGCTAGTTAGTTTTAAATTGTCAAAAGTTCTGTCACACTGTGATAAATCAATATGGATCAGGACTCTTTCTCTCCACACATTGTCTACCAATGACAGCAGAGACAAATCTGGAAGTGGACTTTACTCTCTCTCTCTCTCTGTCTCTCTCTCTGTCTCTCTCTCTGTCTCTCTCTCTCTCTCTCTGTCTCTCTCTCTCTCTCTGTCTCTCTCTCTCTCTCTCTCTCTCTCTCTCTCTCTATATATATATATATATATATATATATATATATATATATATATATATATATTGTATGTTCTCTGTTTGCTTTTTGTTGTGGTGATGGTGCTTTTGCTTTGGTTTTGTTTCTTTCTCCTCCACTGTTTGATATTGCATTTATGAGAGTGAATATGGTTTCTAGCCTCTTCATGGTTTTAGTTCTGCTCTATTCTTCTTTTATCACATCTTTCTCTCTTTCGCTCCAGTCTTCAGCAAGTTTCCCAAACTTTACCTGAACCCACTTTGCCCTTCAGCCTTACTTCTAATCTCTTCCTCTTCTTCCATTTCTCTATTTTCTCCATAACCCATTTTAAATGTTAAGCCCTGAGGGCAAAATTGATGTATTAAAGATTTTTATACTGCAAATAAATTTTTGGTTTGGCTTAGATTTGGTTACATAACTACAAATCTAGTTCATATTTTTAAAGGTGGCAAATTAATGGTTAACTCAGTTTGTCATCTTCTAGGCTCTATTTGATGCAAACAGCATTGCTGATGGCACCACTATACCCAAAAGTGACATAATTGTACTGAACAGCTGTTCTTCTTGGTATTCCAAGACTGAGATTGACTAAAGGTCACAGAAAATATTATGGCACAGTGCCAAACATCTAGGGGCTGGGCAAACAGCCCTGGGCCAAACAGGCAGCAACTTCTGATCCCCATCAAATTTAAGAAGTAGGTTCTTGCAACAAATTCAGTACTGAGTAGTACTCCATTATGTAATACACTATATTTTCTTTTCCCATTTATCTGTTGGTGGGTACACAGATCACTTCCAAAATTTAACTGTTATGTGTTATGCTGCTATAAACATTGATTTTAACTCTTTCAGGAAGATACCCAGAAGAGGTAAGCTTGCATCAAATGGAGTTTCTGTTTTAGTTTTTTGAAGAATATCCATCAAGATTGATACCAATGCACTAGTTTTACATTCCCATGAAAAATGTCAAAGATTTTCTTTTTCCCCAACACCTTGCCAGCGTTTGTTGTTTTTTGAGTGCTTGATAATAGCCATTATTTCTGGAACTAGAGAGTATGTGGTGTCGCTTGGTTTGCCTTTCTCTAATGGTTAAAGATGCTGAATGTTCTTTCATGTACCTATTGTTCATTTGTAGTTTTTCTTTTACCAAATGTCTATTCATTTCAATGTTTTGATTGATGTCTTGGTTACTTTACTTTCATTGCTGGGACAAAATATCCAAAGCCCAAAATGAAGGGAGGAAAGATTTACTTACCTGATAGTTCATAGTTTTCAGTTCATATTCAGCTGGCTCCAAGTCAGGGTGGTATGGCTAAGGGGCAACTATTCATGCTGGCTGCAAGGCTAAAAGGGGAAACCATATCTCTTTCCCTCCTTTATATTGTATGTTGACTATGCACCTCTGGGCATGTGTAACACTCACACTGCCAATCCCAGTGCTAGACAATGAAATAATCACAAACGCTACATTCAGCAGCCTCCATGACTGCATGAGGCTTTGGGAGGCCATTCAAACACAAACCATAACAGTTGGGTGATTTTTTGAGGGTCTAATGTTTTGAGTTCTTTACATATTCTAGATACTATTTCTCTGTCAAAGGAGTAGCTGGTAAAATTTGTTCTTATTTTGCATGTTGTCTTTTTTTCAATTTTTCCTTTGCTTGTTGAAGTTTTTAATTTGATATAATCTCATTTGTTGTTGTTTGATGTTGTTTCTTGTGCAATTGGGGTTCTGTTGAGAAAGTTGGCAATGCATGCCTATGCTTTATTTGTTGGTTGTTTGTTTTTTGTATTTTTGAGACAGAGTTTCACTATGTCATTCAAGCTGGCCTCAAACTCACAACAATCCTCCTGCTTCAGTTCTGGAATTACAGACATGTGCCAACATGCTTGGGCTTATGCTTATTTTGAAATGTTCTACCTATTTACTTTCTAATGGATGCAATGTTTCTGTTTTTATATCTAGATCTTTGATCCATTTTGATTTTATTTTAGTACAAGGTGAAAAACATGAGTCTAGATTCATTCTTCTGCAAGGATAAAAATTTGTTGTACAGTAGCTTTTTAGTTTGGTGTGATCCCATTTGTTAACTTTTTTTTTTCCTTATGCTTTTGAGATCAATGAAACAGAGTTGGATCTGTCTTTAAAAGGATAAATAAAATTGACAAATCCTTAGGCAAGCTAATGAAAACAAAGAGAAAACTCAAATAAAATTGGATGTGAAAGGAAAATATTACTACAGATGCCACAGAAATCCAGAGAGGTTCCAAATGCCTTCTACACTTAGAGGTCTATATCTTTGCCAAGATTTGGGAATTTTTCTGGAAATTTCATGGAATGTTTTCAGTGCCTTTAGCCTGTATATGAACTTCATAATCTAAAGTGATTATTCATAAATATGATTTCTTAATTTTGTCACATAGCTCTTTTGTGGTGTGTGCATATTTTTTCATTGTATGAATATGCTAATTCATCCACCTTGTAACTAAACCCTGATATGTTTTCTTCCTCTTGATTTAGTCCTGGTGAGGCATTCAGCTGAGTTTTTATATGACTTGTTGAGTTTTCATTTTCAAAATTTCTCTCTGGTTCTTTTTCAGAGTCTTTATTGAATTGTTCTTTTTTTACATCTCACATTTTCTTCTATTATTTTTGTAACTGTTCATTTTCATACTGTTTAAAGTTATTGCTCATTTGTAGTACCAATCTTTTTGGTTTTTATTCAGCATTTCATCCACTTTAGTATCTTTGGGTTAATTTTTGAAGAGCTACAAAGTTTTAGAAAAGCCATGCTTCCTTTGTCTCATATTTCTTACATTTCTGTGTTGAAATTTGTGTATCTGTTGGGATGGTTATCTCTTCCCCTTCATGTGAGGACTTTTTCAATGTACAGCTTATCTTTGATGACTCAGTCTCTAGTACCCTACTCACAGAGGAGAAAACAAACCACAATGACAATGACCACACTAAAACAAACCACATACAGAAACACAGTAAGTAACCACATGTAGAAATACAATGAAAACCAGTTAAAACCAACAACTACACTGCCAGTGACAAAAGGGACAAAAAAATAACATAACGAGCAAAGAAGTGTTTCAGTTGGAAAAGCACCATCTTCATGCTCTAATATAGAGTCACAGGTCTTCGGAGCTCAGGAGTGAGTCTCAGCATGAACAAATAGGGATTGTGTCAGACATAATCCCTCTTTGTTCTAACCAGTTTGGTGCTGTCTGTAGGCTAAGCCCTGCCCTGTCCCACTTTTTCTTTTCTACCAGGAAGGGCTGGTTAATGATACTTTGCCACTGCAAGCAAAGGGCTATACTCACTTCTGAAGGATTTGTCTGTTTTTATCCGCACCAAGATCTGCTGCCACCCCAAACTAGCTTCCTGAAATGAGTCTGAAGCCCCAGAGTTGTTCCTCTCCTTGTCTCCTTGGAATGTATAGTTCCTCCTTTGCTCCATCTCACCTCATTCATATAGTTGAATGGAGGATCCTTCTATCCTGCTATTTTAGCAGTAAACTTGAAGTATCTGTGTGCATACCACTTTTAATTGAGGGACTTAATTCTCTTACATTCTGGATTGTAGTTGATACATAGAAACATATCTATCACCTGAATACTTTTTTCCAGTTGTTTTGTATATCTTTAGTTTGTTTCTTTCTCATTGATCTTTGTAGTTTAATCTTTTTTTTGGTGTGTGCATGCTTGCTTTTTGTTTGGGTTTTTATCTTTTTTAGACAGGGTCTCATTATGCAGTTCAGGCTGGCCTTGATCTCTCTTTTTAGCCCAGGCTGTTCTAAAACAACAATCTTCCTGCCTCAGCCTGCTGAGTGCTGGGATTGCAACCACACCCAGCTAATTTAACCACTTTCTGTATTTATATTGTTTGATTTTCTTCTCTTTCTCTTTTGTGCATATATTTGGCTCTCAGTTTTATATTTTTTCATGTTTTCATGATGTATCTTTTTGCTTCTAGTATAGAATTTTGTCTCTTATAGGAACTGGTGGTGACAAATATCTTGTTTTTGTTTGTTTTAAAAATCTTTATTTCTTTCATTTCTGAAGAATAGCTTTATTAGGTTTATGGCATAGTGGCAGTGCATCTGACTACAGATTTAGTAGGTTTAGTATTTTTGACAATATTTTTTTAATTTCAGGACTTTAAATGAATCATCCCATTATCTCTTGACTTATAAGATTTCTGCTGCTGTTAATCTAACAGTGATAATTTTTCAGGGATAATTTTTTGGTTGAATCTATGAAGGGTCTTTCAAACTTCTTGGTCTAGGACATCTGCATCTTTCCCAAGACTTAAAATTTTTTCAGTAAATGTTTTGGGTTGTTTGTTTGTTTGTTGTTATTTAAGATTAAAAAGACACAGAAAAGAAAAACAAAAAGCAATACAGACAGACAAAAAACAACAAGAAACCAAATACAATAATGGTATAGGTATACAAAACAAGACAATAAGAATTTGACAATGATTGTAGTATTGCATATTGTTACCTTCAAGAGGGTTGCTTAGATTATAAGATATAGGCATGTAAAATTGATCTAAACATGTGAGTATTAACTGTTCTTTTCTAATAACTAATACGATTAGTAGTATACTCATTTTAGCTTATATATTTATATATATTCAAATTTGTCTTTTTTCTCTTCCTTCTTTCCTCCTTTTCCTTATTCCAATTACTTTTGCTTTTTGTATAGTTATTTCCCTTACATAGTATCTATTGTAGATTTTGGAACATATATAATTTTTCAGTTTCTTACACCAGAGAGACAATATGGTATTTACATATATGAGTTTAATTTATTTCACTTATGAGTATGGTCTCAAGTCACATTCACTTACTTGTAAAAGTCTCAATGCAATCTTTCTTTATAGCTGAGTAATACTCCATTGTATAAAAATACCACATCTTTTTTATCCATTCCTTGATTGATGGGCACTTGGGCTGTTTCCAGATTTGCCTATTACAAATTGTGCTGCTAAAAACATGTGTGCACATGTACCACTCTGATATAGTGTTTTCAGTTCTTCTGGGAAAGTGCCCAGGAGCAAGATAGCTGGGTCAAATGGAATCTCCAATCCTAGCTTTTTGAGGAATCTCCACACTGACCTCCACAGTGGTTGTACCAATCTAAACTCCCACCAACAGTGCAGAAGAGTTCCTTTTATCTCAAAGCCTCTCCAGCATTGTTATTGGTTGATTTCTTGATCTTGGCCATTCTTTTTGGGATGAGATGGAAACTCAGTGTTGTTTTAATTTGCATTTCCCAAATGACCATTAATATTGAACACATTTTCATATATTTATTTGCCATTTGTATTTCTTCATCTAAGAAGTATGTATTCATCACAGATGTCTATTTTTAGATTGGGTCTGAAACGGGTTCATTAACAATACAGGAATACAAACAGCCTAATTGATAAATTTGGAATTTTATTAACTAAGCTCAGCAACCTCCTGTAGACCCCAGTTTCTGAGTCAGAATGAGTGGCCCTGAACTGGAAAGTTACAGAACTTTTAAAATAGAAAACCACAAAGACATCCTGTTGGAAACAATTTAGCTAGAATCTTACATTAATTTTTGTTTCACACCTATATCCCGCTTCTTTGTTGAGCATGTTAATTTTTCTCTTGTGAGTGCAGCTCATTTTGCTCTTCTCATGGGACTTGTACCCTGAGTAATTTTTCACTCTTCTGGGTCAAATACAGGGCACAAGGCAGTGTTAGCTATGCCGAGCTACAACACTTGAATTTTGGGGGCCTGGTTTTTTTAAATTCTTTATAAGTTCCATATATAGAAGTCTTTTGTCTGAGAGACAGTTGGCTAAGATATTTCTCCAATTTGCAGGTTTTCTTTCACTCTGTTGGAGATTTCCTTTGACATGCAAAAACATTTTTTTTTTTTTTTTGGTGCCAGGAATTGAACTCACAATCTAGTGCTTGCCAGGCAGGCACTTACGCTGCTGAGCTAAATCCCTGGCCCCTAGAAAAACATTTTAATCAGACAAGATCCCAGTTGTTGATTCTGGGAAGTGTTTCCCATGCAGTTTGATTTTTGTTCATGAATTCTCTGCCTACTCCTATGTTGTCAAGATGTCTACCTACTTTGTCTTCCAGCAGATTTAGTGTTTCTGTTTTAGTAATTAGATCTTTGATCCATTTGTACTTTAGTTTATTGTACAGTGATAGGCATGGATCTAGGTTTAGTTTTAAGCATATGGAGAGCCAGTTTTTCCAGCACTACTTATTAAAGAGACTATCTTTCTTCCAGTGCACATGTTTGGTCCCTTGGTCAAAGATGAAATGGCTGAGTGTGTTTGTAGTTGTAGTTGTATATTCTAATCTGGTCCATTGATTTTTCAGGTCTGTTTTTATTCCAGTACTGTGCCAATTTTATCACAGTAGCTTCATAATATAATTTCAAGTCAGGGATTGTGATGCCTCCTGCCTTAGCTTTGTTGCCCAGAATTGCCTTTGATATTATGTCTCTTTTGGTTCTGGATGAATTTTAGGGATGATTTCTCTAGATCTATGAGTTATGCAAGTAGTATTTTGATTGAAATTGCATTGAATCTATATAACAATTTTGGGAGAATGGCCATTTTCATAATGTTTGCTTTTCCTAACCATTAACAGGGAATAACTTTTTATTTTCTGAAATTCTCTTTGATTTCCTTTTTCAGTGTAATGTAGTTTTCACTGTATAGATCTTTACTTCCTTTGTTAGATTGAATCCTAAGTATTTCATTTCTTTGGATGCTAAAGTAAAGGGTGTGGTTTCCCTTATTTATCTCTCAGTGAGCTTGTTGTTTGTGCACAAGAATGCTATTGATTTTTTAGTGTTGGCCTTGTATCCAGATACATTACTGAATTTGGCTATTATGTCTAGGAGACTTTCTATGGCATTTTGAGGGTCTTCTATGTAGAGTATCACATCATCTGCAAATAATGATAATTTAACTTCTTCCTTTCCTATCCTTATTCCTTTTATTTCTCTTTCTGGTCTAATTGCTCTGGCTAATGTTTCCAGAATTATATTGAATAGGAGTGGTGATAATGGACATCCTTGTCTTATTCCTGATTTTAGAGTTAAAGCATTCAGTTTTTATCCATTTAAAATAATGTTGGCTGTTGATTTGTCATAGATGGCTTTTATCAGATTGAGGTAGAGACCATCTATCCCAATTTTCTGTAGGTTTTTGATCATGAATGATTGTTGGATCTTGTCAAAAGCTTTTCCTGCATCTATTGAGATGGCCATTTGGTTCTTATCCTTGGCACTGTTTGATATGGTGTATTATGTTTATTGATTTGCATTGAACCATCCCTGCATTCCTGGGATGAATTCCACTTGATCATGATGTATAATCCACCTGATGACTTGTTACATTCTACTTGCCAGTATTTTATTAAGAATTTCTGCATCTATGTTCATTAGAGAGATTGGCCTATAGTTTTCTTTTTTGGTTAGATCGTTCTCTGGTTGTGATATCAGGGTAATAGTTGTTTCCAGGAATAAATTAGGGAAAATTGCTTCCCTTTCAATTTCATTGAAGAGTTTGAGGAGTGTCAGTATTAAGTTTTCTTTGAAATTCTTGTAGAATTCTGCTGTGAATCCATCAGAACCTGGGCTTTTCTTTGTTGGTAGGGTTTTAATTACATTTTCAATTTCATTAACTGAAATTGGGTTATTCAGCAGTTTTACACCTTCTTGATTCAGCTTTGGTAATTCATATGTTTCTAGGAATCTGTCCATTTCTTCTGTGTTATCGAACCTATGAGAGTAAAAGTTTTTGAAGTAGGTATCGATTATCTTCTGTTATCTCTGCACTGTCTGTGGTGATTTCACCCTTTTCATTTCTTATTGCATGGATTTGAGCTTTTTCTTTCCTCTTTTTGATAAAGTTAGCTAGAGTTTTATCAATTTTAATTATTCTTTCAAAGAACAAACTCTTTGATTCATTAATTCTTTGTATTGTTTTCTTAGTTTCAATTGTATTAATTTCTGTGCTGATCTTTATAATTTCCCACCTTCTTTGGGCTTTTAGCTTGACTTGCTCTTCTTTTTCTAGAATTTTAGGTGCAATATTAAGTTATTTATGTGTATTCTTTCCATTTTCCTAATGTAGGAATTTAGTGCTATAAATTTCCCTCTGAAGATTGCTTTCATTGTGTCACATATTTTTGGTAATTTGTATTTGCATTTTCATTCCATTGTAGATATTGTTTAATTCCTTATTTAATTTATTCTGTGATCCACTGGTTGTTTAGGAGAGTGTTATTTAGTTTATGCATGGAATTATTTCAATTCCCTTGCATTTACTTAAGCATGTTCTGTGAATTAGTATATGATCTATTTTACAGAATGACTCCTATGCAGCTAAGTGCAATGTGTATTCTGATGTGGTTGGGTGGAACATTCTGTTCACATCTACTAAGTCCATTTATTCACAAATTTGATTTAGTTCCATTATTTCTTTGCTGACTTTTTGTTTGGTTGATCTGTCTTTTTGTGACAATGGGGTATTAAGGTCCCTTGTTATAACTGTATTATTGTTTATTTGGTTTTTCATGTCTATTGAAATGTCTCTTACATAGTTGGGTTCTCCCATATTTGGTGCATATATATTTATGATTGTATTCTCTTCCTCTTGAATTTTTCCCCCAAGTATATAGTGACCTTCTTTATCTCTTTTGATCATTTTTGGTTTGAAGTTCACATTGTCTGAAAACAAAATAACTACCCCTGTTTTTTTCTAGGTTCCTGTTGCATGGAGTATTTTTTCCCATCCTTTGACTTTTAGTCTATTAATTTCCTTTTGAGTTAAATGTGTTTCTTGTACACAGCATATTGTTGGATTTTGCTTCTTAATCCACTCTGCCAGTCTGTTTCTTTTTATTGGTGAGTTGAGACCATGTACATTGATAGATATAACTGATAAGTACTGACTTAGCACTGTCACATTATCTTTTGTTGTTGGTTTTCTACTTTTTCTGCTTAATTGTTTGCCCTGCTTAGTGGTTTCCTTTTGTTGTTGTTCTTGGGAATGTAGTTATCTTTGTCTCTTTCTAGTGTCTTTCAACACTCTTTGTAGTGTTGGTTTGGTGGCCATGAGTTTCTTCAGTTGTTCTTTGTCGTGGAAGTATCTTATTCCTCCATCTGTTTTCAAAAATAGTTTTGTAGGATACATCAATCTAGGTTGAAAGTTGTTTTCTTTCAAGACCTGAAATACTTCAAGCTCTTCTTGACTTGAAGGTTTGTGTTGAGAAATCTGCTGTGATTCTGATAAGCTTTCCTTCATAGGTGATCTATTTATTTTCTCTGACAGCTTTCAGTATTCTGTTCTTGTGCTGATTTTCTGATATCCTATTTATTATATGTCTGGGTGAAGATTTATTTTGGCTATGGTTAATTGGGGTTCTGTGCGCACTACTTATCTGCATATCAGATTCTCTTCCATGTTTGGGAAATTTTCTGTTATTATTTCTGCAAATAGTCTTCACAGATCATTTGTGTTGATCTCTGCTTTTTCATTGATACCCATCAATCTTATATTATTTCTCTTTGCATCATCTTGCAGCTGTTGAATTGTTGTTTACTGGTTCCTTGTTATTTTTAAGAGATCTTTTCTTTCATGGTATTAATCTTCCATCCTGTCTTCAAAGTCTGAGAATATATCATCAGCTTCATTCAAGCAGTTTTGCTAGATTTCAATGAAATTTTTAATTTTTTGAATATCCTTTTGAATCTGTTTCATGCATTCTAGTTCTGCTTTACATTGTTCATTCAAGGTTTCCATCATTTTCTTATATTCTTCTATTTTTTTAATCTAGATCTTTAGATACACACAGAATTTCTTTCATAATGTTTGTTATTTCATTTTTTTATCTGAGAGATTAATTTCTGAGTTGATTTCCTCTATAACTCCATGGAGTTGTTTCTTTACTTCATCCACTATCATTTCAGAAAGTTCAGCTGTGCAGTTTCAAGTGTCTTCCATTTCAATGTCTCTTGATTTGTTCTCAGTGGGCTCTAGGACTGAGAATGCCTCTTTCTCTTTCATTTTGTCATTTTCCTCTGGGGCCCATGTGGCTGGTCAGGTACCCTCCTGATGGACTGCACTGGCATGCTACACTGAGTAGAGTTTCAATTCTCTGATATCCCCATGGCTAGCCAGGAAACACCCCAAACTTATGGCACCAGATCTTTGTGCTCTGTGGCCTGTGAGGATGGCTGGGTGTTCCCTTGATGTACTGTGCTGGGTTGCTCTGGGATGCTGGGCTGGGCAGAGGTTGGATCCTCTTGCTGCTAATAGGGACAGAATCCAGGAGTGTGTTGCTGGGGCCTAGTTTGTGTTTAAGTGGAATCAAGAACCTCTGAGACCCAGGTGGCTAGTAGGGATGCACCCCTTGCTGTGTCATCAGGGCCTAGTGCCTGGCTGGGTAGAGTTCAAAACTTCTGGGACCCAGACAACTAAATGGAGCATTACTCTGAGTGTGGCACCACCTGGACTGTGCCTCTGGTTGAGAGGAGTTCAGAGCCTCTGGAGCACTTAGCTAGCCAGACAGCATCCCTAGCATATGGTGCCAGGGTCTTGCTCTGACTGGGCAGAGTTCCGAACCTCTGGGACCTGCCACATGACTAGGTGGGCCTCACTGCTGAACTATGGAGCTAGGGCCTTGTGCTCTGATTCTCCAAGACCCATCATAGGTCCCTGATGGGCAGTTCTGAGGCTCTGGGCTGGGCTGGGCTTGATACCTCTGTGAGACTGGCCAGGCATTCCTGTGATGGATTGTACTGGGTGGCTGGACTGGGCAGAGTTCAGATCCTCTGTGCAGCTAGCAAGGATGCACCTGTGGAGTGCAGTGCTGGGGCCTTATGTCTGGTTGTGTGGAGTTCAGAACTTCTGGGACCCAGGTAACAAGACAGAGCATGACCCCAAGTGTGGCACCACCTGGACCTTGTCTCTAGCTGGGCTTAGTAAGTGTTTTGATGAATAAGTTTTTCTATTCTTTTTTCCTTCTCTCATCTTCCTGGCCTTCATCATGTTATTGTTTCTTTGTCTAATGTCTAATGTCTGATAAACTTGAAGGCTTCCTTATTTCTTTTTATTTTTTAATTTGACTGAATTATTTCAAAAGACCTACCTTGAAGTTCATTCTTTCTTCTACCCCCTAATTCTCCTCTTGAAGTTCTGCACTGTATTTTTATTTCATTTACTGAAGATTTTTACTCTAAGATTCCTGATTCCTTTTTATGATCTCTCTTCTGAATTTCTTATTCATACCATGAATTATTTTTCTCATTTCACTGAACTGTCTTGTCTATATTCTCTTGCATCTTAAGTTTCCTTAAAATCATCCTTCTAAATTGTTTTTCAGGCCAGTTGGCAATTTCTTTTTCTTTGGTGTATTTTGCTAGAAAGTTCCTGTTTTGTCTTGAGAGAATCACTTTGACTTTTTTTTTCATGTTGCTTGGCCTCTCCATGGGTAATTATCTGTTTGGTCAGTTGCTTCTACCACTTTATAGGGTGGCTTTCAGAGTAAAAGACTTACTATGCTGGCATGTACCCTAAGGCATGATTTAGATACTGTGTATTGGTTTTGGTTTCAATGGCAACTGCAGTGCAGTGTCTGTGCAGCTGTATCACCTATGAACAGTGTTGGCAATTTCTGAGTGCTTTAGTGCCCAACACTGCAGGGGGTATTGGACTGCACTGCCAGCTCTAGTGTAGCTCTCAGGCAGGGTAGGGTTGTTGGCATCTCTGAACACAGTACTTTTGCTTGGAGGTTGAGCATGAGTTTCCACAGGTCACCAGGATTCACCAAGTACATACAAAATATCATGTTCAATAGTGGTCAGTGCCTGTCAGTGACTGAGGCCCACATGGGAACCCAGACAGGACACCTGTCAGTGTTGGAAAGCTGCACAGGTGACAACACAGAGCCTCTAGTGGTCCACTTGCTCAAGGAGGTCTTCCTATATGCTTTCTGTGGGCAATTTTAACTGTCCCCATTTCTTTAAAAAATGGTTTTAATGTCCCAACACCAATAAAGTGACTTTGTTACAGATTTCTGCAATAAGCATCTGTTTTTGCCCATGTTCTTGAAAATATTCTTGGTACTTTGTATTTCACCTGTAAAATGGAGATACTAGTCTTGAAGTATTGTCCTAAGGAGCCAAGTGTCTCTTTCTCAGAGCCTGATCTTTTGGGAATGGCCTATTCAACTGTTTCTGAGAGCCACAGGAAGATGGGCAGAGCTGCTTGGCTTTTTCTCAGGGATCTTGGCAGGAAATTCTGATGAGGGGCTTCACAAGTGATCATAAGTTGTCAGCTTGTATGGCTGTCCATATGCCTTCCTGAGCTCCTGTGAGTTAAACTATTCAGGGTGCACTTTCTGGTTATTCTCCATGAGTGAGAGGTGTAAGCAGGGGTATTCAACTTTTTCTGGAACAGCAGAACTGTTAGGTTCTACTGGACTGTTTCTAGGGCCAAGAGTAGGTAGACAGGGCCTCCTGCCTGCTTCTAGGCAAGCAAGGAGTTTGGGAACACCCAAATGTCTTATTGGGGAAGGAGTGTTCTTTATCCCAAGTATCTCAGTGTAGAATAGCTGCATGCTTGCAGGGACTCTGTAGGCAGGGACACTTGGATGGGGTGTGACAATGACTAAATGAAATACTTCACAACATGCTGGACTGCCGAGCTCACAAGGTGGTGATGCAGGTATAGCCTGTGCTGGAGCAACACAGCATGAGCCAGGTTCTCTCTCCAGGACAACACAACAGTGCAGACACAGCTCCACAGGCTTAACTAAGCCTACAAGGGCCACAGGCTTCTCCACAGGCAAGAAAGGTGAGTGCCAGGGCCTCCTGCTCATACTCTTTCCTGAGTAAAGTCTATCTTGGTTCAGGGAAAAGACAACAGAGACTGTGCGCTTAGTTACCTTCTGCACAACACCCTGTGTATATCTGTTAAAGTAACTGAGTTAGATAGAAATATTATAGGCAGTCAGATTGGGCTGGGCCCTCACAGGGGCCAGTGCAGAAGGCCAAACACCTTGCAACTGTGAGGGAGACAGATACCTCCACTATGGGCCAGATCTCAAGACAAATGATAAATCAAATGTACCCACATTCTTCCTAAGGATAAACACCAGAAATTGATGTTCTAAATAGATCTATATCACCCTGAGGAAGCCAGAAGTCACCATCCCAACTCCCTACAAGAACTAGAAGACAGGTTTCACTGGCACAAACTGGCTCTGATCCTCCTCTACAGTCTAGAGGAAATGTCAAGTCTGTTCTGCTTCAGTTTCCTTTCTTTGGCTTTACTTCTAATCTTTTCCCCCACTTTGTACTTTCCTTTTCAGAGGCATGTAAAATTAGAAAGAATTCTAGACTGTTCCAACCTTCTCCTCCTACTAAGTTAAGTCCACAGAAAATGAGCATTTGCTAACACTGAAGATAGGAATGTCATCTTAGATGAGGGACACATACCCCATCTCTGGGTCAGATGAGACATTGGAATTTTGCCCATCCAGGAGAACACACATAAAAGCCATGTCCTGGCTTAGTGTTCTGGGCAGGTCTCCTTCAGGTGACTGAACCTGAGACACAGAAGAAAGAACTGACTTCTGGGTGAAACCAAAAGGAGCTATTTCCAAAAGCAGCATGCTTACAGGACCTAAACATATTTAGACTAAAGAAGTCTTCCTTATAGCTCCTTTCTGGAGACTGACCTCTGGTTATCTGGCCCAATAGAAACTGAGAACAACTAAGGATTCATGGAAAGAGAGACTCTGGTAGATACTCAAAGATTCCTCATTGGAAATTGGCTCATGGCCATAGAAAATCTCCACTTGCCTATCTGTTTATATCTCTCTGCTAGGAAGCTAGAGATGTTCCCCAAACTTTTCAGGCAAAACCTCTCTTCTCAAAAATTAGGCAGAGGCAGCCAGCAACAACTGCTTACATTTCAAAGAAATTAGTACAGAATGATTTGCATTTGTGCCTTACATATGTTAACTAAGAAAAAAAGCAAGAGATTTTAGTCACCCTTTTCTGTGTGCATAAAAGACTGATATGCCTTCACTAACATGTAAAATGCAATTGATAGATGATAAATATGTTTGATCTGTGAGTTTCAAATAAGCCACAGTCCTGTCCCACTTCAAGGAGAAATTGCCTAGGTAATTAGAGAACACAAATGCCTCGAACACTTTGCCTGAGGGCCCAGGATGGAGTTCCTCAAAATTTTTGGTGTCTTTATCTATCTCCAAAACAGCCATGGAAGTGCTCTCACTCACCATTTTACAATAAACAAAAAGCAATAGTTTATTATAAAGTTACACTTCCTTCTTTAAGCATTCCTGTCACAATTAGGTTTATGGAAACACAATTCAAAGCTACCTGGGAAGATAAGATTGTGCACCAGTTTGAGGGTGGCTAGGCTGGCCAAATTTTGTCTTCTACTCTCTCCAGAAGGTATCCACCTGCCCTGGAGTGGAATCAACCTGAGGGATACCTTAAGAACATTATCAAATAGAAATAAGAAAGGTATGTCCTATTATTTCTTTTTGCATAGATAGCTGGCCCAATGTCAAAGTCTCATACTCTTATGTGTTATTTTTTGTGTTACAGACAAGGGCAGCTCAATGCCAAAGCCCTTTATTCCTTTGGAATGCATTCCTAAGCACTAGAAGATGTTTGACCCTTAAATGTTTAAAAAAAAAAACCATTTGATATTTTTCTACATATGTGTGTGACCTAATTACCCCCAGAATCAAATGGAATGGAGAGGGAAGTATTAATTATGATATTCTTTTACAATGAAAGTCATGCTATAAGAAAGAGGAAAATTGGTGAGGCTATCTTTATGTTTTAACATTTAAAATTAATTCTTGAGGAGATCCAAGATGGCCAATTGATAGGTAGCATGATAGAGAGCCTCTCTGAGAAAAACAATTCAGATGCTAGAATCTGACACCATGGAGAAGACCAGACAAAAGGAGAGGAATTCTCATGACCCAGGAAGAAACTGAAGAGAAAGAAAATAATAAAATAAAAAGAAGAATTGTGGATGGAGGACTGGAGCAAGGCGTGCTCCGGTAGCTGTGCTGGGCATGTCTTAGAGTCGGGTGACTCACTATTGAGCTGAGGTCGTATCCCCACCAAGAGCAGGAGTTGGTGAGCTCGAGACACTTGGTGGGAGGAGGCACTGAAACGGGGAGTGCAGATGGCAAGTGGAGCTGCACAGACTTTGGTGAGTGTTGGGAACTGGATTCCCCAGAGAGAAATGACCAGCTAGATGACATATTGGATTTGGGCAGAATAGGCTTGAATCAACAGCTGAGGTGGCTTCAGTCGGTGGCTCCTGGCCCAAAGTGGATTGGTGGGATGTGCTTGGGCTGGGCCATGCCCCTGGTTGGGACCCAATAGCCAGAGACAAGGCTGTCCCAAACCTATGACATCCTCAGGGCACACAGTAAGGTACTGAAGACACTCACTGGTTGAGAGGGGAGGGGCTGGCCCACACCACCCCTGCACCTCACAGATCAACAACAAACAGGATAGGGCAGCACTGCCCTAGCCAGTAAGCCTCAGAGGGACTGTAAGCAATATGTAAAGGTCCAGAGACCTCCACCATGCACCTGTCTGAAAGAAACTAGAAACATGACAAGACAGAGAAACAACAAAAATCCTCCAACCACTTACTCAGGGAAAATAAGCCCAGGAGAGGTAAATACAGAGGAGACTGAGGACAGCAAACATGCAGTATCAGACACGGTCTCATCAGAAATTAAAAAAATACTTCCATGACCTCATTGACAAATTTAAATCTGAAATCCTAACTCAGGTGAAGTAAGATATAAGAAGATTAATAAAAGAAATGCTGGGCACTCCTCAAGAAGACACAAATGGAAGAGTGGAGAAACCCAGAGAAAGGAGAGAAATCTTTGATGAAGAAAATAAACAAAATCTAAAATACATGAAACAGATCCAAAGAGCATATCAGGAAATTAAAAATTCCATTGAACGCTGGAAAAACTTCTTAACAGAAACTAAAGACAGACTTTCTAAACTTGAAGATAGGTTTGCAATGTATGATAGTGAAAGGAAGAATCTCTTAAAAATAACAAGAAACCAGGAAGTAACAATACAAAGGCCAGAAAACAACAAGTGGATTTATAACTTAAGAATAAAAAATATGAACAAAGAAGCAGGGACAAATACAAATGAAATAAAAAGGCTATTCACAGAAATAATTAAGGAAAACTTCCCAAGCATAGGAAGTGATGTTCAGATATATGAGGCATACAGAACTCCAGCCAGCTATAACCAAAACAGATCTACACCCAGACATATAATAGTCAAGATCCCAGAAATCCATCACAAGAACAGAACATTAAAAGCGGTCAGAGATAGTTTGCTTCTTGATGCAAACTATCAAATCAAGAAGAGCTTGGAGTGAAATATTCCAAGCCCTGAAAGAAAATAGCCTCCAACCCAGATTGATGTACCCTGCAAAACTGTCTCTCAAAATTAATGGAGAGACAAGATATTTCCATGACAAAGAGGAATTCAAGACCACCAATCCAACCCTGCAAATACTGAAGGACATTCTAGAAAGAGAGAAGAAAATGACCAGGATTCCAAGAACAAAGGCAGAAAGGCCTCAACAAAAGGGACAGATGGTGGAATGAAGGAGAAAAGTAAACAACAATGACAGAAAAATAGCATAGCAGAGATGAGGCAGAGAAGATTGGCTATATTGCTGTTTTGTCTTGACTGATTTTATTTGAATCTGGTATGCTTGAGGGTGTCAAGTCTGGGAGTAGGGGCAACTACTCTGGGGATGGCAAGATTCAATAGGATACCCATTTTGGCTTGATTTTTAACTGCCTTTGAAGTCCAATAATGTCTCCAGTGTTTGGTTTTTATTAATAGTGCTAAGTACTGCCAAGTTTAATTATACTATGCCTGATGATATAGGCAATTTTATTGAAAATAACAGGAGACATCATGGTGACTACCATAGATCATCTAGAATTGTGGTTCATTTCATGTTCTCTAGAAATTTGTATTGTTGACTTGTTTAGGTTTGTTTTTCCCTCTAATACAGAAAGGCTAAGTATGCATGTAGAGACTTATACAATGTGTAGAACTTCTAAACAGTTTATGAGAATTGATTATAGTTTTGTAAAAAAAAAAAAAGAGAGGAAAGGAAAGTATTCTACAGGATATAACTGCATGTATGTTTGAGTGTGTAGGATTGATGACCATATTACTAAGTTTTTGTTGGCTAGATGAACAGAGCTGATTGCAGTCTCACTGTTTAAATGTCTACTTTGTATGCTTTACTTTTGTAACTTGAACAGTTACTTCTAGAAGGAAAATATGTAATTGTCAACTAGTGATTTCTTACTGGTTTTTGTTTTTGTTTATGTTTTGAAATTTTGTATTATTTCTACCCTCTTTGTTTCTTTTTTTTCTTTAAATAAGATAAATAAATAAAAATGATTCTTGTTTATGCTCAAGGTATAATTATAATCCTTATGAGACTATCCCCATTCATGGGTCTCTTTCTCTCAGTGGCTTAAAACAAATTAAGCTAGAACTAGGAAAATTTTTAAATGACCCTGATAAGTACAGTGTTGACTTTAGAGGATTTACTTAGACCTATGAACTAGGTTAGAAAGATGCAATGCTAATTTTAAACCTTGATGCAAACTATCAAATGACTTAATTTTAGACAGCCAAAAGACCGATAGCCAGGGGAACCACCCATTCCCACTGGAATACAAGCAGTTCCCACACAAGATCCCAACTGTCTTGACAGCAAGACAAGAGACACTTTCAAGTGTGTATTCTTGAAGGTCTAATAAGAAAAAAAAAACCAAGCCCTCTAGTTATTTTAAGTTGTCAGCTATTTTTCAGAAGAAAGATGAAATCCTCTCTGACTTCTTAGCTTGTCTAATAGAGCCGATCAACAACTACAAACCCCTTCAGTCTGAAGAAATCAGGTCAGTCATCGTCCATTACACCCTCATAGTAATTTGGGCTACTTCTTTGGGGGGATTATTATAGGCAACTGAGTTAGATAGAAATATTATAGGCAGTCGGACTGGGCCCTCAAAGGAGCCAGTGCAGAAGGCCAGATACCTTGCAACTGTGAGGGAGACAGACACCTTCACTGTGGGCCAGACCTCAAGAAAAAGATAAATCAAAAGCACCCACTTATTTCCTAAGAGTAAATATCAGGAATTACTATTATAAATAGGTCTCTTATCACCCTGAGGAAGCCAGGAGTCAACATCCCAACCCCCTACAGGAAGAGTCACTGTTCTATATTCATGCCAGCTTGCTATGACTCACTTCCCCATTTGATTCTGATTTAATCAATTTTACCTGAGCAATTACACCTTGACAATAGTTTTGTCCCTCCTCATGTTCACTTTAAGAGTTCTCATATTTTCTCTACCTTAGACTGTTAGAGTATTCCGGAACAATAGAAAAGCAAAAAGTATAAAATGAATAGGTTTATTGAGCTGAGGACATGGAAATGAGTAAACAACCCATGGTGGTTGGGCTGTCTCCTTCAACCAGATAAAGGCCAAGGGTTATGTGGCCTCTGATCAGAAGGGGTGCATGGGCAGATACTAATGACGTGTGAGAAACTGACTGGAATTCTCTGTGCATGCAAACAGGAAGGGGAGTTGTAATTAGGCCAAAGAAGAAGCAGGAAGTGGTAAGCATACCTACTTTGGCCATCTGCCATGTTAGACCACCGCCATAACTATACAGTAATTTATACTAGGGCAAGAACCTTTCATAGACCTGCCTCACTTTGTGGTTTTACTCTATAAAAGTCTAAGGACTCTATATAAGTCTTTGGCAACCCACTCAGGACCACTTCTGTCCCTCTTGCAGGCAGAAGCTTTCTTTCTCTCAATAAATATATTCTGCTCTTGAACTGTTGTTCCTAAAATTCATTCTTATATTTTAGATAACATTCACTCATATCAGACATCTAGTAGGTTGGGAGTTTCATTCCCCTATATCATATCCCCTATATCATATCCATAACACAGTTGCCTATAATAATCCCCTCCCCTGAAGAAGTAGCCCAAATTGCTATGAGGGAGTAATGGACGATGTCTAACCTGGTTTCTTCAGACTGAAGGGGGTTGTAGATGTGCAGCATCTCTGTCACATCTTCACTGCACTCCCTTGCTCTATCTCAAAGCCGCACATGATTCAGCTGCTGGTGTGTGTGTTTGTGTCCATTCAGTAGAGATAGGTGGCTTCTATGCAGGGAAAAAATAGATTTTATTAAAAATTAATAGGGAAACTTACTAAAAGCACCTCTGCATCTATAGGTACACTACACAGTTAGAATAAGTAGAAAATTAAGCATCCCATATACCAAAGTAAAGGCATCTCCAAAATTATATTGTAGGACTGCACATGGTTTTCCTTTACATGTACAAAGAATCTTATTTACAAAAGCCATGAGTCTGGCTTGAAGCAGATTTGCTTGCTTTCTTGTAGTTCCATAGCCTTTCCATTCTGGTGTAACCCCACAGCCAAATTGCTCACTTATTCTTCACACGAATCTGGCTGATTCTTCCAGTGCTCACTTGGAGAATGGGAGAGAACATTCTTACCCTGCTCACATAGTAGGCATAAGGCTGATTACACTGATGAAGGAAAATATAACTTCTGTGCTCTTGTTTGGATTGTCTTAATTACCAAATGAATCAGCCTTAATGTGGAAAACAACTTTGTGTATAATCAATTGCAAGAGAGATTATATATTTAATACTGCATCATTCAATTCTCAACCACAGACTTGGAATGTAACTGATCCAAGTCTAAATGGCAAAAACTTCTGTGACTCTCTTCCATGACTAATCTTGCCTCTGAAATAAATATAGAGTTAAAACTGATTTTAGCAGGTCAAAATTACATCTAGTGAAATTTAATAATTTTATATCCATCCCTGTTTAATTTTATGTATTTTAACTTGGATATAATATCAAATAAGTTTCTTTTTAGACACAAAGACCTTCATATTGTCAGCTCAGTAGCCATTAGTCAAGTCCATTACTGTTCTTCCCAAAATCATCCTTTCTCCTCTTTACTTCCTTTCTTAGGTTAATAAATGTTTTGTACTAAAGAAATATATATACTAGATCATTTAAAAGACTTTTTGTTGGACTTGTGGCCACTGTTAGCCATTCAAATTTAGAGAGGGTTAGCAGAGGGTTTAGAAACCCAGTTATAATCTTGACCATCTCACCAGGAGTCCAGCAGCCAGTCCACGGCTATGTTCCTATCACTTGTGGCCTGCCCGAGGCATGAATACCAGTGATTCTTAAACACATGCACACACAAGAATTGCCCAAATGCTGTGCTTCTTAAAACAGATCTGTGAGTTAGTAAATCTATTCTTAACCTAGGAATTTGCATTCTACCTAATGCATGGATGAAATTGATGCTACTAGTTTCAATAACCACAATTTGAAAACCACTGCATATATTCCAGCATATTAACTTCCATTCTGGAAGATGCTAATTTTTCTCTACACATATCAACTTCAAAGATGAAAAAAATCTTCTAAACATCTTTTTTTCTTTTAATTTTAGAATAAGTTTGCAGCCTGCACCAAATCTAGATTCCATAATCACTTATTCATGTAATTTGCCAATTCTCTGGCCCTTTTGAATTCTTTTAGGCCCTGTTCCCTGGCCTAGATTTCCAGAGTTTTTCAGGCTCTGCTTCCTCAGTACTGGACTACTGTGGCCCTTGTTTCAATATTGCAGCATAATGGTTATTTATCTTCTGATTCAGATAAAAGCCTAACAAAGAAGAAATTATGTGTTTTCCAAGACAGATGAAAACTGCTCCCAGGGCATAATCCATCTTAACAAACAAGCCTTTTTAAGAGTTCAACATTAATTAAGAATTCACATGTCCCTGCACATTTTTTAACCTCTCCAAACTCACAGGGTAGGGGTCTCAATATTAGCTTTCACTCCTGCAAATATTTTAATAGTTTGTGAATCTTGCAAAGAGGCAAAAACAGTCCTCAATGAGTTAATGGCTGTCATTGTCCATATAATGCAGGAGAGGGAATATTGTGCTTGGGACTCACATGCCCTTTGGGACATTTTAATTTATTCCCCCCATGTCAACCCATTTTCAAATGCACTTAAAATACAGCTTTAGCTCTGTTAAGAGTCCCTGGCACAAAGGTGTCCCTGGCACTAGCTCTATTATTTTTGGTCATGAAACAAAACAATGTGCTGATTACTTTGTGCCTAACACTGCCAGGTGGAAGGCACAGGAAATTATATTGAAATCAAAAAATACTTTGTGTCTTGTCCAACTAGTACAACTATTTAAGACAATACCAAAACATATTAACAACTACAGACCATTTATGGCAAGAAGTAAGGATTCAAAAACACAAGCAATAGTAGGAACCATAACTCACTTGTTCATAGCTCACCCAGACCCTGTGAAACAACCAGAGAGAGAAATTTAATTACAACATCCATAATGACCATCCCAATACCTAAGTAGAGAGAAAACATATGGGCCAGCCTTCCTTTCACTTGTTTCCTGGCTTCCTGTCTGACATTTGTCTTCTCTGAAATTCTGAGAAAGAGAAATCCCATCCTAGAAAGCAAGGAAACTGCTTTCCCTAGGCCAAATATGACGGTGATCTTCCACACTTCAAAACCCCTTCGGGCTTCCCCTCAAGACTTCCAAGGCCTTGGGCATGAGAGGCCACCGCAGTGAGAAAGGCCTTTGTTGATCTTCATAGACAAGGATGAGTCAGGAACAGGTATTTCTGCTTTCCAAAAGGAAATACCCACACATTCTGCATCACAACTTTTGTGTTCATTAGGAAAATTATTCCTGTTTAAAATCCTTCAGATTAAAGGAATTCCAATCCTTCATCTTAACTAGATGTTTACTCTGTTATATTTTATCACTAGTTATAGACTGATATGTCTTCCCTAGCAGGGATTTAGACCATCATTAAGTAGGTAGATAGTAAGTTTGTAGGAAGCACGTAAGAAAGATTCTTTGGAAATGTAGGGGATACGGTAGGTGGAACATATGCCAGAGAAAAGCAACCTCCCCCAAACACAGCCCTAGGGACTTTGGCTGTGGCTTCCCCAGTGTGAATGCCCCGGCTTTCCCATGGTCTCAGTCTGAATGAGGAAAGCAGGCCATCTCCTTTCGCATCCTTGACCTACTCACCCTGGAATGAGCTACCCAGACAATCCAGGGTCCTGTATCCATTTGAACAAGTTGCTGGGACTTAGCGCATGAGGGTAGTATCTCCCAGACTTCCTTACTCATTTTTCAAGCCAGACAAAGGGTGGTACATTCTTCTGACAATGACCTTTGTTAGATTATACAAATGTCCAGTGATTTCCCTAAATGTGGGGCTCAAGAAGACAGAACTAGAGAATATGGTTGGGATCATAATAGGACGTTTCTCCCTTAGCCTTTAACCTAAACTTTCCAGTTGTGTGCTGGAAATCAAAGTGTACTGAAAGAAAATAAAGCATTAAACTAAGACTATCCAGAGCTATCGACTGAACGGATGCCTAAGAAGTAGGCTCAGGTGAACAGCGAGGACTGCCAACTCAACACAGGGCTGTGACAGGAATGTGGCGTTTTTGTAGATCAGATCCAGTAGGCTTCTGCATGGAGCACATATTTATTAAGGAGCTAAGCATTTAATATGATAATGCTCAAATATGCACAAAAGTAAAGAGTATATATACAAAATATGCACAAATGCAAATAGTACAGCACCAACAACTACAATTCAGTGTATATTTTTATAGCATAAGAATTTTTACATAACCAGGCACTATTATCACACTTGATAAAGTTTCTTAATATTATCCAATACTCCATTCATATTAAATCCCAAATTGAATAAAATGTTTTTCTTTTTCATGGATAAAATGAAATTTGATAGAGAAAAATTAATTATAGTAAAGCTGATTACAAACACTAAAAAACTATCAAAAATCCAGGCATTTTACTTGTTTAGCTGTGGAAAAAAAAAAAACACTAAAACAATTCACTGACTTCTGAGTATTCTTACCGAATGAGTACACATCACAACAACAATGAGGCTTAAATTAAATGTGTACCAGATTAGGATTGGGATCAAGGATTCAACAATATGCTTGCAACTTCCAAAGAAATTGAATTGACCTAAATAATCTGTGTTTAGATTCAGGGAAGTAAAGCTGACAACAAAAATACAAAAGGTATCTTGGCTACCTCAAACTCCTGACAACTTTTGCTCATTATCTTTGCAATGTTATTGCTCTTAGGTCAGAGAAAACTTCAGCACAATGACAGAAAATATAGTTCTGGGATCTCTGAGGAAAAATTCCTTTCACATGAAAATCCTGGGTCTTACAAGACCACTGTTGTACACCGTAGCTGTTTAATAACTCCATATCCTTCTCCTCCTACTCCCTAAGCCCACCTTAGGACTGCGCATAGGTGTGATTCTATTCTATGTGACCTTCAGCAAATTACTTTTATGACTCAGTTTGTCATTAGAGAAACACTGAGTTACATAAGAAGGTTTTCTACAATGTTCTTACACTAACAGACAGGAAGTTTACACAAAGTACTTTCTAAATCTAAAAATAAAAAATAATTATTGGTGGTTTAGATCTAAAATGTCCCTAAATGCCAGATCTCATTTGTTTATAGGTGAGACTCTCTGGGGAAATGATTGGATCATGAGCATGCTATGCTCATTAGCAGGCTGGGAAGTTAGGAGCTGGGGCCTCATTGGTGGAGGGAAGTCACTGAGATCATGACTGTGTAGGTATCTCTTTTCTCTGGCTTATTTCTGTTCTGCTTCCTGGCTGCCGTGAGGTGAGCAACTTTCCTCTAGTGAGGCATTTCTACCTTGGAGCCAGCTTACCATGGCCTGAAATCTGTAAAACAATGAGCTGAATGGAACAAACCTTTTCTGCTTAAAGTTGTGCTTGTCAGGTATGTTTTCACAGTAATGGAAGGGTAGTTAACACAAGCATGTACCTGTTTCAAAAGAAAAAAGTTCTAAACAGAAGGCCAAGGGGATCCCCCAAGCACTCAAGTTTCCTTTTACTCTGGCAGTTGGTGTCTGCTACTGATGCAGCCCAAACTTTGTTTTCATGGGTCCTGTTCTTCAGGGTTTTTTAATAAAATCTGACTGCATCATGTTGGAACTTTGGGCACTGGGAGAACAGGCAGCCTACTGGCCACCCTGGTAAGCAGCTGGGGGCCTAGCAGGTTGCCAGTGCACTGGGGCGGGAACTATCAGTGACTCCTAAGCTCTGCATCTTGTTGGAACTTTGGGCGCTGGGAGATAAGGCAGCCTGCTGGCCAGCCTGTAAGCAGCTGGGACCCTGCCGGTGCGCGGGCTAAGAATCAGACATTGATCCCCTCCCGCCCTGTTAGCAAGTAGGCACCGGCGGTCTGAGTATCTTTTTGGAGGATGAATTTATACAGCATGGCAAGTAAGAGGGATTTCCTTCTACCATCTCTTTGAAGGCAAATATTTTTATCATTATTTTGCTCAGTTTTGACTAATGGTACTGCTTTATTCAATATCCTGTTTTTAAAAGTTCGATATTTCCTTCCATTTTCCTCTCTTTGATTGAAAGAACAGCTAGTGTGAACAAAATGGGCTGTACTATTGAGCCCATTGCTTGTGTCCTGGTGACCTGGTTTGAGGTTCTGTGGTAGTTTTATTGCAGTGCGGTCGCATGGGTTTGTTCTGTCTTGTTCTGCTGTACTTTGCTACCTTAAAAAAAAAAAAAAAAGTAGATAAGAAAGTACCAAAATACCTCCAAAAATCTCCCAACTCCAACCAAAGCTGATCCATGGATCATGGATGAGGAGAAACTCAAAAACAAGGCAACAGAATTATATAGAGTGATTAAAAAGTAAATAACAACAACAAAACAAGTCAGTAAGGTACTGAGCAATCTGAAACAGGATATAACTAAGCAGATAATGGACTTAAAAAGTAAAAAGAAGAAAAGAAAGTGCTCTAGTGGATATGGCTGCATGTATGTTTAAGTGTGTAGGATTGAAAACCATGTTACTAAATTGTTACTGGATCGTTGAACTTCTTTGCATTCTCGCTGTTTGAATGTACACTTTGTATGCTTTAATTTTATAACTGTAACAACTAGGTCTAAGAAGAAAGCATGTAATTTATCAACTAGTGATTTCTTACTGCTTTTTTTTCTGAGATTCTGTATTGTTTCTACCTCTTTTTCTGTTTTGCTTTTTTTTCTCTTTAAATAAAATTTAAAAAATAAAATAAAATCTGAATCCAGGGTCCCTTGTCTGCTTCCTATACCTGCTCCAGCACTCAATAAAACTGGTTTAGAACACTCAGAAAAACTAACCTATGATTTGGTGACCTCACCATATCTGGACAGATTTTTTTTAAGCTAATATTTCTGCAAAAGCAGAAAGAAGGGAAAAGTAGTGGGAAGAAGAAAGGAGAGAGGAAAGGACTTATGTCAAGAAATGCACTCTAAAACCAGAGCAGAGCTGTGTAAAGACCTCAGGTCTGACAGTCCAGCTTCCCCAAAACAAGGTAGCTATAACAGAATATGATTCTACTTAACAAAAGCCACCTTTGTTTTGAAACTCCCTAAATGCAAAGCTTCTGGGAGACTTAATTAAATTTAATGAAAACCATGATTGCTAAACAAAGATGTACCATAGCTCCCACACAGTGATTCCAGAGAAACTGAAGTAGTGATGATGAAGCCCCAATCTATCAATAAGGTAATGCTGTCTTCTTTTCAGTACCTAATAATATTGTCAAGTTACTCATCTATTCCTACAGGTTAAAAGATACAGCAAGAAGGAAAGAAAAGAGAAGAAAAGCACAGAAAAGTTATCCTGCAGGTGACTGTCCATCCCTTGAGCCCTCAGCATGCCCCTTCCTATCTCAGGTGGTATTTCTTTTGTTTCTGAAATAATTGTATATTATTTGCCATGTAATATAAATACCCACTTAGCTTCGATCAGAATGGACATGTAAATCAGCATCGAAATAAGTGGCTCATTATGCACCTATGTTAACCTTAACTAGGCTATTCATATGTATAAACGGTGGTAATCCTCTTAATGGATTTGTGTGTGTGTGTGTCTTTGTGAGACAGAATTTCACTATGCAGTTCAGGCTAGCCTTAAACTCACTCTGTAGCCCAGGATTTATAGATCTCAAAATCACAGAAATCCTCCTGCCTCAGCCTCCTGAGTTCTGGAATTACAGGCATGGGCTACCATACCCAGCCTTCTTAATGATCTTAACAGGATGACAGAAATGCAATGAAGCATGACACTCTAAGAGTAAGACAAGAAGATACAGGGGCTAAGATGCCTTCATAGAGATCAATGAGACAGGCAAAGATAGAGATCTTAAATATTAATGTGCATTAGGATTCCATGGAGGGCTAAATTTCCAGGAAATACTGGTTCTACTGATTCACTGTCCGTATTTAAAAACCACTAGTCTAAAACACTGTACCTTAAAGTTTCGAAAATAGATGCCATGTTTAGAAAATTGTTTGGTATCCAACTCAAAAAGCAGAGCATGATGTTGAGAAAATTCAGCCACCACTGACAGAAAGTAGGTGGACAATGGCTGGCAGGGTGGGGGTCCCATCCTGGAAAAGTAGAGCTGGACAGGGTTCTGTTGGCCTGATCCACCTACTCAAGGCAAAACTGGACCATGACCCTTTGGGAAACCAAACAAAACATTGCTGAAAATCCTCACAGGCTAAGGAATTCCCTAGACAGAAAGATTGAGGGTGAGAAAAATGAGGGTCTCCTCGCCCTGGGAAGAATTAGAACATCATTCTTTTTATAGTACAGTCATTTTCTTTTAGAAAGGACTGAACCAACTCTGCACAGCAGGACAGCCTTACTCTCTCCTGCCTCGTTAAACACAGACCAAAATTAACTGGTTTTATCAGAAGACGTATTTTCCTGCTACCATGAATTTTATAACATCCCACTTTCCTGAGACAATTCCTTCCCTGCCTCAGCAAAACAATTCCTCATCACTAGAGGTAAGTGAAGGCTGCGCAACCAACCGCTCATTACACACGTTTAGCAGGAATTCAGACATTTGCAGATGGACCCAATGTGTCTGATTTTATTGATTCCGCATTATCTTCACTTGCCTGATAAAAATTAAGCATCTGATAAAAATTAAGACTCAAGTTCCCTGTCACCCTTCTCTGTAATTTCTATGTATAATGCATATCTGCAGAGAGACACTAGAATTTCAAAATAAAATGAAAATTCAGTATGTTAGTTGAAACATTTAATATAAACCACATGCTTTTTCATATTTTGAAAGTTTATTTTCAAAAAGTCAAAACATAAAGCAAGATGTTTCTCACCAGAATCCATGAGTTTAGAATCCAAAATGAAAACAGTACTAATAACTCACAATCCTAAGTGTATGTCTCGTCCAGTGGTGGCTTTCCTATATGAAAGTTTTTTCCTTAAGCTTCTTTGAAGCACTCTGTGATACTTATTATAAAACTTGCAAGTTATGATGGAATCATTACAAATCATTTACTAAATTCTGGTACACATATGCACTGATGTTTTCAATAGGAAGTCTGCCAAACCAACAGGCACTGTGGAGCTGAGTGGGCTGGCTTGACTCCTGCACGGCTGCAACCTGATTGAAAGACTTTGGAAAAGTTTTCTGTTTTGAAAAAATGATGAAAGTTGCACCTAACTCACAGGAATAAAATGTTGTAAAGTACATGTGGCACCAGTACCTTAGACAAAACAGCATTTCTACTTCGTAGTGATGTAAGCACAAAGATTGCCTATGTTTAGAGATCCTAGATCACTAATAGTTGCCGCTCAATAGCAACATGACTTTTAAGAATGTCATGTAACAGTCATTTAAAACATGCATCCTCAGCTTTACAACGAGGGCAAATACATCACCTGTCCTATAGGCCTGTTGTGATGAATAACTGGGACAATGCTTGTAAATCCCTGACACAGGGTGCTGCCAGAGATGGACACCTGAGGGACAGTGTTTTCCTTTCCTGGCCTCTCCTCTAAGCCTCTGTCAATTCTTTCAACTAATTCCTCCCTGCCTTGCCATTCTACTTTGCCCAGTAGGAAAATTGTGTTACATAGAGGCAGAATTTCTCCAAGAAATTCTGATTGATTAAGCGCATCCAGCTATTTGGGAGGCTATGGCAGGAAGATCAAGAAATCCAAGGCAATCTAGTGAAACCCCATCTCCACACAAAAAGTAAAAAGGGCTCAGGATAGAGCTCAGCAGTGCAGTGCCTCTGGCTGGGCTCAACACCAACCTCTGCAGAATGAAATGAAGAGTTTGGAGCTTCCAGAAGCAAAGGAGGGAACAATAGTAGATGTGAAAGGACTTGGCTTGTCTGGAGCTTTCCTGACGTTTGCTGAAGACCAGAGAATCAATAGAGAACCCTGACTGGCTTAACTCCCTTAATCCTGACGCTTGAGTACCAGCTAGAACACATGACGGCGTGGCTGGGGGAATACATCAGTGAGAGAGAATGTTTGCTGCATGTGGATTGAATGCAATGATAAGAAAGGAGCTGAGGCAAAGTAAGATGGTGGATATTGTAATTCAGTTAAGTCATAAAATCACATCGAAATTGATAAGGAAAATCATGGCTCACCCTCCCACTCCCCAGAAATGCTGGGATGTGTTGATGTAACCTTGGGTTTTTTTACTGTAAGCAGAAAGGGTAATCACTGAGCACATATATATAATGTAATTCTTATTATCTGATGTAAAATGCGTGATTTTACTAACAATGGAACTTTCATATTTACGGTCTACAGAGGTTTTAAAACTAGAAAACCTAGTCCAACTCTTAAAAAACAGCCAGGATACAAGAGTGGGTCGTGACCTGCCCTGCTGTTAGGAGGAGCTGTGGGCAACAAGTAAACTTGCCTTCTCAGTCCAGAGAGACCGTTTCCTCCCCTGGCATTGAACAGCTGTTTGAACCGAGAAGGGCGAATACAAGCCCGGGCGGGTGAGGTGCTCACAGTGCTGGGAAACTATTCCTAGTTGCCTACGTATGTCCTTCAGTGGAGACATCAATCTGCTCCAACAATGGACAGTCTATTTCAGCCACATTATGTCAATATTTTATTATATCAGGCACCTTTCTAGTGAAATTAATGTTCTTTTTAGGATACATTACCATGATGAAACTCATTCGTTGACAATGTAAGAATCAAAACAAGCCCCATTTTACTTATCAGAGGTTCTAACTTTTCTTTTATGTTCCTGTCTATTGAGCCAATTTTCAAATGTGTTCAGTGAAATGGATTTAAACAAGACTTTAAATAATATACTTTCTGGAAGTCTAATTATTAAATGATTAGAATTCTTATTGAACTTATAAAATGAAGATCAACTAAACATTTGCATTAACATAATTTAGAAATTTGAAGGCCATGATAATTTATGTATTATGGTTTATTTTTATTAATATATATTAATAGTACCCATTAATGAAATTCAATTGACATCTATATTTGCATATAGTTTGCACTGATCCAATTCAACCTTTTCTCCCTCCCTCCTCCCCATAGGCCCTTCCCAACCTGTACTAATCAGTATTCTATGTCAGGTAGACTATTTCTCATTTCCACATATGAAACAGAACATTCAACACTTGCTATTCTATGTCTGTTTTTCATTTAACATAGTGTCTCCCAGTTCCAGTTGTCATCTGCAAATGACAGGATTTCATTTTTCTCTATAGTTAAACAATACTTCATTGTATATTTAAACCACATTTCCTTTATTCATCTATTGAGGAGCTCCTAGGCTGACTCCATGCCTTAGCTATTGTCAATGATGCTGCAATAAGCAGAGGGGTGCAGGTATCTCTTTAGTATAGTGACCAAATGTACCCAAAAGTGGGGTAGTTAGACCATAGAGTATTTCTACTTTTAGTTGTTTGAGGAACCTCCACCTCCACGTTGTTCTGCATAGTGGCTATACTGATCTACATTCCCAACAGTATGTAAGAGTTCCTTTTCCCCTACATCCTCCCAGCATTTGACATTTTTGTTTGGTTTTATTTTTATGATAACCTTTCAAACTGAGGGAGAGATGATATTTCATTGTAATACTGATATGAGTTTTACTGAGGGCTAACAATATTGCATATCTTTTCTTCATATATATATTGGCCATTTGTATTTCTTTTGAACCAAGTCTATTAAGATCATTTTGCTAATTTTTAATTGGATTACTTGATCTTTAACTTTTTTTAGTTGCAGTCAAACCATGGGTAGCAAGTAACTTGGTCTGCAAGTGTTCTGTAAGATGTACAAACATTTCTAAGAAATTTGCACTCAATAAATGAGTTATGTCTTGCAATATGAGTAGTATATGACATCAAACATCACATGACCATAACTAGTGGTCTCTCCTCTCTTTTTGCTGTGATATGCAAGTGCTTTGGAACAAATTATTATCATAAACCAAGGTTTATTGTATTTATATATTTTGGTGATTAAGTCTCTGTCAAATTAGTAACTGGCAAATATTTTCTACCATTCTGTAAGCTGTTTCTTTGCTCTGCTGACTTCAAGATTTCTGATTTGTTCTTTTTCAAAATCTCTCTCTGCTGAATGTATTTGGTTTTGTTTGTTTGTTTTGTTTTGTTTTTTAGATAGGGTCTCACTATGTAGTTCAGGCTGACCCTGAACTTACCACATAGCCCAGGCTGGCCTTAGGCTTGCAGAGATCCTCCTACCTCAGCCTCCTGAATGCTCCTGCCTCAGCATCCTGAGGGATTACAGGGGCAATCCTCCATGCCCAGGCTGCTGAATTTCTCATTGATATATTGTGCTGCCCTCCTAGTTTTATCTACTACTCAACTGTATTCTCATGGGTCTCAGTAGGCTGTGTTTAGTGACTATGGGCCTAGTTCCGACGTGGTGGAGGAAGAGACCCGCTGTCTCAGCAGGCTCCCCAAGAGCAGGTACAGCGTAGCAATTCAGGCAGATGTTATAAAGACAACAGTGGTTTGGGGTACACTCCCTGTGGTACCCATAAGTGTAAATGGTGGTCCCTGTCAGACCCTGGGGTCCTTCTCAGGCACTAGCTCTGTATGTCCTTCATTTTTTTCCTTGCCAAATACTAATTAAGAATACTGACTGGGACACATTTGTTTACAGAAAAAAAACTTCCATGTTTTTCTTTAATAAAAAGAATACTGAAAGCAGAGATCTTTGTCTTATTCCTGATACTAGAGAAAATATTTTTTGCTTTTCTCCCATTCATTATAACATTATATATATATATATATATATATATATATATATATATATATATAGAGAGAGAGAGAGAGAGAGAGAGAGAGAGATGCATTCCTTCTATGCTTAATTCATTGAGTTTTTGTCATAAAATAGATAATTTTTTAAACCTTCCTTATGTTGATGTGTTACATCATAATTATTACCTTGCATATGTTGAACCAAAACTGCCTCCCTGGGATGACTCCTACTTCATCATAACGTCTGATCTTTTTCATGTGCTACTGAATTCAGCTAGCTAGTATTTGGTGAGAATGTTAGCATCTCTGTTCATCAGGCATATGGGTCTGTACTTTTCTTGTGTTTTTGTCTGATTTTTATATCAGGGAAATGCTGGCCTTACAAAAAGAGTTTGGCAGAGTTTCCTTCATTTCAATATTTTTAGATACTGTCAGAAGACTTGAGAATAGTTCTTCTTTAAATGTTTTATAGAATTCAGCAGCAAAACCATTAGGCTTGGGGCTTTTTTAAGTAGGAGAATTTAGTAATTTCTTAAACTGTACTAATTATTGTCTGTGTAGACTTTCTGCTACTTCTTGTTTTAATTTTGGTAGGCTGTATGTGTTTAGAAATTTTGTTTTAAATTTTCCAATTTTTAGAATATAATTTTAAATAGTTGTCTCCTATGGCACTCTGAATTTCAAGTCAGTTTTTATATCTCAGCATTCAACTTGCAATTTACTTGCATTTGAGTCTTGTTTCTTCTTCCTTGGTTAAGTAAATTTTAGCCAATTTTATCTTTCTAAAATTCAACTCTTTCTTTTATTGATCTTATTATTCTTATTAGTCTTTACTTTCTATGCCTTTTGTGATCTTTTGTTATTTATTTGCTTCTACTAACTGTTGGTTTTAATTTTTTCCATTTTTGTTACTGGTACTTCTGCTGAACAGATTTTAATATGTTGTGCTTTTCATTTATTTCACATTTTTTCCATTTTAATTTAATCACCCATTGGTCATTTAAAAATATATCATTTGATTTCAATATATTTTGTATTTCCACTAATTTTCTTATTACTGATTTGTACTTTTACTCTATTTTGTTCAGAGAAAATTTACAATCTGATTTCACATGTTTACAGTGCATGAAGACTTGTTTTGTGAGCTAATATATGATCTATCCTGGAGAATGTCCCATGTGTGTTTCGTTGATGTTAGATGATCTGCTCTGTAAAAGTCTGCTAGGTTTATTTCCTCTATAGTATTGCTAAACTCATATGCTTTTGTTGATTTTTCTGGGTGAGTGATCTGTCCACTAAGGAAAATGAGATGCTAAAACACCCAACTGTTATACTGGAGTCAATCCTTCTCTTAAAATCTAATATTTGCTTTATGTATTTGGTAGTTCCATGTTGAGTGCTTATGTATTTACAATTATTATATCTTCTTGCTGTATTGAATTTTTTATCAACATATAATTACCTCCTTTGTCTTTTAGGTTTTTTTAAGTCTGTTTTATCTAACTTTCATATAACTACACCTGCTTGTCTTTGGTTTCCTTTGGTGTGTATGTCTCTTTTCAAGACTTCACCATCAGCCTATGTGTTTCCTTACAGCGAAGTGAGTTTCTTGTAAGCATATCTGGGTCTTTTAAAACCCATTTTGTCAGCCTTCTGACTGGTGAGTTCAATCCATTTACTTTCAAGGTTATCATTCAGCATGAACTTCCTCCTGTCATTTTGTTGTTCTCACTTCTTTCATGTATCTTTGTAAAGTTCTCTTCCTTTTACATATGTTTGCACCTTCATAGTTTCCTGTCGTAATGAGGTTCTATTGTCTTCTCTCTATTATAGACCTCTTCTTCTAGTGAGTTTCGTGTACCCATGTATTTTCAGAATGGTACGTATCATCCTATCATTTCTAATGGAGGATTCCTTAGTATTTCTTGTAGAGTTGTTCCAGGTGGTGACAAACACCCTCAGTTTCTGCTTATCTAAGAAAGACTTTATTTCTCTTTCATTTCTTTTTTCTTCAACTTTAATTTTTCATTAGAACATATGTGTAGCCCATAACTGTTACATTCCTCATGGGGATTGGTACATGAACATGATACATCTCACCTCTTTCTCATCTCTTTCCTCTCTCCTACCTCCCTCCTCCATCTCTTGATCCACTTCCCATTTGAGAAAGATCTATTTCCCTACTTTCTATATCTTTTATTTTGTACTTTATTTATATATTGAGTTTCTCAAAGAAGAGACGCCGGATGTGCGGGCAATCTGGCTGTGACATCTGTCACCCCATTGATCGCCAGGGTTGGTTCGGCTGATCTGGCAGGCTGGGCGGGTGTCCCCTTCCGCCCTCAACGATCCATGTGCATCCCTCCCCAAGCTGCGCGCTCGGTCGAAGACTGACGGCCACCCCCAATAGAGGAGGACCGTTCTTCGGTCGAGGGTATAGAGTAGCTGCGCTCCCCTGCTTGAACCTCCAAACAAGCTCTCAAAGAAGAGACGCCACGTCATGCTTAAGCTTGTGCATTTGATTTACTTCACTTAATATTATAGTTCCAGGTGCATTCATTTTCCCACAAAACTTATGTTCATCTTTCTTTCTGGAAAAGTGGTGCTACCTTGTGTATTTTCTTTGTCCACTCATCTGTTTGTGAACACATATGCTGCTTCCAGGAATTAACTATTATGAATTGTGCTGCTGTACACATGGGTATACATGTGCCACTGTAATATGATGTCTTTATCTTTTTCAGGAAATACCTAGAAGGGCAATAGATGGAATAAATGGAATTTGTAATTTTAGGTTTTTTGATAAATATTCACACTGATTTTCATAGTGGCCATACCAGTTTACAGTCACATCAACCAGAAAGAAATGTTCTTTTCCCCTGAAGACTCTTCAACATTTGTTATCTGATTCCTTGAAAATAGTCATTATTTGTGGCATGAGATAGAATCTCAGTGTTATTTTAATTTGCATTTCTCTAGTGGCCAGCAATGTTGAACCTTTTAAAAAAATGTATTTATTGTCTATTTGCACTAAGTCTTCTAAGAAGTATCTCATTTTAGTTGCTCATTTTATTGGTACTTTTATTTTGGAGAGACTAATTTATTTGAATTCTTTATATATTCTAGATATTGGTTCTTTGTTTGAGTAGCTGGCAAAATATTTTTCCCATTCTGTAGGTTGTCTCTTTATTTATTTTTTTTGAAGGTAGTAAAAATACAACAGAACAAGACAGAACAAAGCCGATCAAAACAATGAGGTGAAATTGGTACAGAACTTCAGAGCAGGATACTGGGACAACAGCAATAGGTACCATAGTATAGCTTGTTATTTTCACAATAGTTGTCCAGACAATTAGGTATAGTGAAATCAAACCAAAAAACAGAATATTATAAAACCAATTGAAAGAGAATATTGAATAGAGCAAAACAATTAATCATAACGAAACAAAACAGTGAAAACAACATTTGCCTTCAAACAGAAGATAGAAGGAAATCTCCCATATTTACTAGGTTGCATACAGTCATCCTCCCAAGAGATGCTCAGACCTCTGCTCCCAGTTGCTAATGGGGTGGGGGTGGGATGTTTGATTCCCAGCCTGCACGCCTAGGCTCATGAGAGTCTCTGACTGGGTCCCCCTGGCTCATGCAGGAGGGAGGCGCTTATCAAGAGGGTGGGTGAATTGTTTTCTCGTGCAGCCACCTGGGTTCCACCATGGCCGGATCTCTGTAGCTGCTGACTGGGTCTCCTCCTGGCTCATGCCAGAGAGAGACTGGTTGTCTTTTTAATCTGTCTGAGATTTCCTTTGCTGTGTGGATGTTTTTAATTTGATGCAATGTCTTTTGTTGATTTTTGGTATTATTTCTTATGCAACCAGTATTCTGTTTGGAAAGTCTTTGCTTATACCCATGCTTTTAAAGTTTTACATATTTTGTCTTCCAGCAATATTTAATAATGTTTTAATATTAAGATCTTTAATCCATTTTGATTTTAGTTTAGCACATGACAAAAGATATAGATTTAGGATCAGTATTTGACATGTTGATAATTTTCCTAGGACAATTTGCTAAGAAGCTATCATTCCTCCAGCAAAAACCTTTGGCCCCTTTATCAAAGATAAGGTAGCTGAGAATGCCTGGAGTTGTTTCTGCATCCTCTATTCAGCTCCGTTGATCTACATAAATCTGGGGGGGGTTGTTTAACTTAATTTTGCTTAGGAGGTTTTTTTTTATTGTTATTGTTTGTTTGTTCCCAATACCATACTTTTTCTATCATTGTAGCTTTATAGCATATGTTGAAGATTGGAATTGTGATGCCTCTGCCTTGTCAGAATTGCTCAGAATTGCTTTTGCAAGTCTAGGACTCTTATGAGATCTGTATAAATTTTTGGATTGTTTTCTCTACTTCTGGGAGAAAGGTTATTGGTATTTTTATTGGGATTGTATTAAATTTGTATGATAGTTTGGAAGCATAGCCATTTTTACTATATTGTTCCTGCCTCTCCAGTAACAGGCAGTAACAGGAGATATCTTTCCATTTTCTGATGTTCTCTTCTATTTTCTTTTTCAGAATACCTGTAGTTTTCATTGTGGAGGTCTATCATTTCCCTAGTTAAGTTAATTCTTAAATATTTTCTTGCCTAATTGATCTATTTGTGGCAGTGGGGTGTTGTGGTCTCCAATTATGATAATATTAGTGTTTATATGACTTTTCATATCCAATAGTATTGAAATCCAAATATTGAATATTGTAGTCCAAATATTATATATTGTAATACTTTTTCTATTCTTCCTCACAATTCAGAAAATTATATCTGTGATCTCACTGAAACATTGTTGGAATACTGGCAAGTTAATTCCAATCTACCATCTCCAATGCAACCCACAGTGAGAGTAAAGACACCGAAACATACTCAAAATTAAGGGCAGCCAAGGGGACCTAAGATCGATCCAAGTGAGCATGAGTGGACAAAGGCTTTGATCCATGGCCTCTCCCAGAATTTATTATCTTGTGAAAAGGGGGGAGGTTCTAAGATGAGTGACTACATAATTAACTTGAACTGGCTGGCCAGGTAGGAAGAAAAGCATCTGTGCAAAATGCAGGGAGAATGACATATAGAAAGATCAGTCTGCATAATTCAGCTGGAGATTTAGCTCAGTGGCATAAGCACCTGCCTGGCAAGCATGAGGTCATGAGTTTGATCCCCAGTACCAGTAAATAAATAAATAAATAAATAAATAAATAAATAAAGTCTACATGATTCAATTAAGGTAGGATTTGAATTGTTTCAGGAGGCTGATGCTTCAGTTTCTGATATGTAAACTTTTGTGCCCTGGAGACTCATAGGCTCTTACTTCGAGGCTTGTACCCAGCTGACATTCCTGGAGCTGAGTGACTCTGCCATCCTGCTCTGCTCAAAACTTTTACAGAGAACACTATGTAAGGAAACAGGAGACTGTCAGATTGGCCTTAAAGATTACATATCAGTACTTTAGCTGGCCTTATTGCATTTTTTAGAGCCAAATGAATAGAGAAGGAAATGCCATAGCCATCTCTGTACATATCTTATATGGAAATAAGACTCAATTTAACTAATGTTGCAGCAATTGTTCTGCATTCAAGGAGAGGCACCCATATAGTCTTCTCCACAATAGTGTTTGTTTTATGAAGTTGGGTGCACCAGTGCTCGGTGTATATGTTTATAACTGTTGTCTTATCCTGTTGAATTGTTCCATTAATCAATTTGTAGTGACCGCCCTTGTCTCTTGTGATGAGCTTGGCTTGAAATTAACTTTGTCTCAAATTAAGATAGCTGTTCCTGTTTTTTTCCAGATTTCCATTTTATGGACTATATTTTTCCATCTTTTGATTTATAATCTTTGAAGCTGTACTTAAATTAAATGTGTTTCTTATTTACTTCCTATCATTGGATTTTGTTTCTTGATTCTTTCTGCCAATCTGTCTTTTATTTGGGGAATTGAAAGCATTTATATTAGGAGTTATTACTGAAAAGTATAAACTTATTCCTATCATTGCATAATTTTCTTGTTTCTGGTTTTTAAATTTTTTGCCCCTTTTGCTTAGCTTATTTTCCTGCCAGATGTTGTCATTCTTTTTCACTTATACTGCCATTGTTGACTTCATTGTCTCTTTCTAGGAAAATGTTCTGTGATGCCATTTTTGTGCTCATGAATTTGATGAGGTGCTCCTTGTCATGGAAATACCTTATTTCTCCAAAATTTTGAAGAAGAGCTTTGCAAGATAAATAAGTTGGGTCCAGAGGTTCTCATTTTTTAGGGCTTGAAATGCTACATTTCAAGACCTTCTGATTTTTAAGGTTTGTGTTAAGTCTGCTGTAATCCTAATGGGTTTATCCTTACATGTGATTCATTGGTTTTATCTAACAGCTTTTAAGATTTTGTGATGGGCTTCTGGTACTCTGAGTATTATGCAGCATGGAAAGGTTCTCTATGTGCCTCATTTATCTGTATGTTTATTTCTTTTCCTATGCAGTGGTTCCTTGGTTTATGAATTTAATTTATTTTATGATTTGGGGGAATGTGGCTGTGTTTGTGCTTGTATGGGAGAGATGGCCATGGTCATGTTTGTCACCTGATGCAGAGTTTGCAAACTGAATTTTCTACAGATAGAAGGTTTGTGAAACAAAGTATCCCTGCATATGGCAAACTGTCTTTCATTTTTTTCCTTTGAACAGGATTTTGATGCCACTTGTGAGGTCTTCTGACTTTTTACTTTTCTAATTACTTGTAATCTTCTTTGTGTCTTCCTTTTTTATACTCTTTCTGCTTTTAATGCTTCATTATCTTCTAGTTCTGAATTTCTGTCCTTGCATTAGTTGCTTCTGCTGCCCATGCTTTAAATATAATTTTTAATATAAACTTCTAATTGAAACATTTCATAGACTCTAAATCTTTGCTAAATTAGCCAGTCACATTGTATATCATTTTGTTTAGCTAAGCTAACTTTTTATTAATGTCTTCTGAAAGTTCTTGGGTCATGTCAGTTATTACTTCCATTATCTGTTTAGTTATATTTTCTGTGATCTCCACTGAATCTGTCTTTGATCTGTTTTTTAACCTCCTTTGTTATCCGAAAAGATATCAGGACAGTAGAAGTAAGGAGGACTTAGGAAGAGCATCAGTGTTAAAACTTTGAAGTCCAGAGCAACACAGGCTGGGTCTGGCATCTGGTCAAGGGTTCAGGACCCTTATCCTTTAGCTCAAACCTCTCAGGGAGGTCTATTGCAAGTCCACTCCCTGACCACATTTGTCCTCTGTGGCTGTCTCTCTCAGTCACTATGGGAATGTAACTCTGAGAGCCATGAAGTGAAATAATGCAGCAAATCTGAGTCCCAGATCTAATTAATCCTTTCTCAGAATGGCACTGAACCAGGCACTCTCTCCAGGGGTACGGCAGGCATTTTCTCTAGCCCGAAGGACTTCCACAGAAGCAAAATCTCATGCTGTCCCAAGAGATCACAACAACTGCTGATCCATTCCACTGCCACATTTCTCCCTGAGGTCCCTGGAATTTCCAGCATTCATTTAGTATCTGTGAGTTTGGTCTCCCTTTCCCACAAGCTGTGAGTTTGGATCAGAAAAACATGCAGACTGTCTCTTCCTCATGTTGTGTTTTGTCTCTTCGATTTCTGTAGCTTTTAAGTTTCCTGCCAGATTCCTCCTGGTTCCCAGAATCTATTTCTCTCTTTTTCTTCCACAAGCTGTTATTTCCCAGTGTCTGGACTCTGAATCTGGGAGAGGTGTTGTGACTCCCCACTCTGACATTATTTGCCTCTCCAAGAACTCTTAATTCTTGTATTCAGAAGATTCAGTCAGTGGTCAGTCAGTTGCACTGCCTATGACAAGGAAGTACATCAGGTTGGGCGTCTGTGATAGAAGACACAGCTCACATCACCGAGGCCAGGATGCAGAGAGAAACTGGAAGGAATCAGTCAATATCCTCTTCATTTCTGCCAGATAGACAGTATAGGTTGATAAACTTTTTCATTCAATACTTTGAATATGTCATCCTATTCTTTTCTGGTCTATAAGATTTCTCCTGAGAAGAACTGGGATGGAGGAAAGAAGAAAAGAAAGAAGGGGAAGATTATATAAAAAAATATATACATGAAATGTATCCCATATATAATAGATAATTATACTACTAAGCTGTTAGATCATCAAAAATGATGATTTATGCATTCATTATTTGATCATTTTTTCATGCCTATATCTTGTTTTCTGAGCAACTGCTTTGAAGATAACAATATGCAACATATTAACCATTGCTAATCTCTTATTTGTTTTGAAATTTTGTACCATATTCTTGTCTCATTTTAAAATTTAAAAAAATAGTGACTAAAAAAATTCTCCTGAAAAATTTCCAATGGGACTTCCCTTACACCTGACTTAATATTTTCACCTTTCTATTTTAGGGTTCATTTTGCACTTTTAACATTTAAACTCTAATATGCCTTAGTGAAGGTCCACTCTGAATCTAGTACAGGGTCTCTGAAATTTCTGGTGTTTGTATATGAAGCTTTGGAAAGTTTTCAGTGATTATTTTGTGAAATATGTTTTTATATTTCAGCTATTATTTTGTCAAATGTGTTTTTTCTTTTTTTCTGGAACTTCTTTTGTGTAACTATCTAATAGTATCACATATGTGTAATATACTCATTTATTCTTTCATTCCTTTTTTTTTTTTTTGGTTGATTTTGGTTGGGTTGGGGTTTTTGTTTCTGTTTTTTTATTCCCCCCCATGGGGTGCCATGGGGTGATTCTAGGTGTAACAGGCTTATACACTAGTAAAAAGCATAAAGATTGTGGGACCTGGATAAAACCTTTCCTAAGGCCTAAGGTGTAGAAGACCACTTAGACAGCTCTCTTCAAATTCAGAACTATTACCTCCACATTAGTTAAATCAGGTCCTATCTCCATGTACTGATATGCACAGAGCTGGTTAAGCTATTTCCTTCTCTCTTCTATTGGCTCTAAGCAATGTAAATAGGGCTGGCTGAGATAATGATGTGTAATCTTTAAAACCAGCTGACAGTTTCCTGTTTCCTCTTCTTGTGTCTCCCTATAAGCAGTTGAGCACAGCAGGATGGTAGAGCCACAGAGAACCAGGAATGTCAACTGGATTTGAGCTTCACGATAAGAGGCTATGACTTCCCAAGGCACAAAAGTTTACATTATCAGAAATTGAAATAACAGCCTCCAAAACACTTAAATACTACCCCAGTTGATTGGTTGGCAGGTTGGTCTTTCTGTTTATCTTTCTCTCTGCATATTGCAGAGGTGCTTTCTAGCCTCCTAGCTAAGCTTAGCTCACAGATAGTAATTTCCACCATTCTCACCATCACTCATTTTCAAGTCATTCTCTTCTTCACAAGTTAATAAATTATGGTGAGATTCTAGATCAAGGCTTTTGTCCTGTGAATCCTCATCTGGATTGGACTCTTCTGGATTGGATTTGGCTGCCTATAACTATAAATATGTCTTACTATCTTTTTTCTCACTGTTGTTTGCACTGAAGGTGGTAGATTAGAATTAACTCACAAGAATTCCAATAATGTTTCAATGGTATTAAAAATGTAAACCTTCTGGACTGTAAGGTGGACAGAAAAAGAGGTGGCTTTCCATATGCCAAAGACCAAAACTACACCCGGATCTACGACCATGCACTAAACTAAAATCAACAAAGATCAAAAATCTGAATATCAAAACAGAGACACTAAATCATCAGGAAAATAAAATAGATAGAACTCTTGAAGACATAGATATACAAAAACATTTCATAAAAAAACCAACTTCACAGGAATTACTACAATGAATCAACAACAGGGATCTCATTAAAAAGCTTTTCATGTCAAAATAAACCACTAACACAGTGAAAAAACTCTCCACAGAGTGGTAAAAATGTTATAGCCAATTGTCCCTCAGACAAAGTTATATCAAGAACATATAAAAAATTGAAAAATTAAGATCTGACCCTCCAAATTTAAAGACCAATCCAAAAGTGGGCATGTGAGATGAATACAAACTTCTCAGATGAGAAAGAACAAACTGCAAATAAATATATGAAAAAATGTTCAACATCATTGATCACTCAAGAAATACAAATTAAAACAACCCTGAAATACCATATCACTCCAGAAAGAAAGGCTATCATCAAGAAATCAAGCAACAAATGTTGGTGGAGCTTTGGAGGAAAAGGAACTCTTGTACACTGCAGGTGGGACTGTAGATTGATGCCACCACTGTGCAAATCAGTGTGAAAATTCTTCAGAATACTAGGTCTAAAGGTTCCACTTGACCCAGCTATTCCTTCTCTTGGTATCTTCCAAAAATATTAAAAGAATCATAACACAGAGACATATGGTAACCATGTTTACAGCAAAAGTTTGTAATAGATAAATCTTGAAAACAACCCAAATGTCCATCAACTAGTGAATGGATAAAAATAGATGAGGTCCTCCCCCTCCACCCTGGAAACCTCTGAAGCCACAGGATCATGAGCAGCACCACCCCCTCCACCCTTGTGACCACCGCAGCCAGCAGAATCATTGGCAGAACCTCCCTCTCCAACCCAGAGACCTGGGGCTGGTGGAATCATCAGCAGCCCTTTCCCCTCCACCCTAGAGACACTGGGGTTTCAAGATCATGGGTTGAAAATCCTCCTCCACTCTGGAGACCTCCAGATGGTGGCATCTTTGGTCACCACTCCCCTTCATCTCAGAGACCTCAGCAGCCCATGGAACATCAGCAACCCTGTCCACCACCTACAGAATTCTGGTGGGCTGGTGGAAGCATCAGCAACCCCTTACCCACACAGAGGACCTCAGCAGGCCTGTGACAGTGTGGTGAGTTTCACCTGAAATACAGGACCTCAGTGGGTCAACAAGAGCAGCAGTGATTACTCCCCCTCAGCTGTAGAACTTTGCTGAGACCACCAAGAGTGTGGGTGAGTCCTTCTTCCATAAAGAGAACACCAGGTGGGTTGAGAAGAGGCCTCCAAAAATCCAGAGGAACTTGGCCTGGGAGGCCCCCAGTAACACAGTAGGGTCCCAGCTGAGGTGCACAATATAGCCAGGTAAATCTGGCAGCCTGGAACAGCCTAAAGCCACAGTAGCAATAGAAACTAAGGGTTGGCTTACATCAATACTCCTAGGCTAGTCAGCCTAGGGGGAATATAAGACTCACCCAACAGACCCTGCAGGAGGAATTCAGGTGACTGGCCCCTCCCATCCATTGTGGGGCCCAGCAATTGAACAAACATCACCCATACAGTAGGTCCCTAAGACACAAACAATGATCAGTTGAGACTAGTTGCATTGAAAAGACCAAAATATTAACCCAAGAGGTAAAAATAACAAAATGAAAAAGCAAAATGCAATCTCAAAGGTCTAGTCCATCAGGAACAAGTACAGAAGACAATAAAATAGAGGACATTACAAGTCATACATCTCAAATGTCTGAAAAGACAGGAAGTGAAAGAAATAAACAAATCCATGAGTCTATAGAGAAAATTAGATTAAAATACCTGTCAGGTAAAGAAAAAAATGACAATGTTAATAAAGAAATTACACAGCATAGCTAGAAAAAAACATAGATTTAAAAAAAAAAGAACAGAGCATAGGAAAATGATGGAAACCTTGAATGAACAAGTTAGGAGAGAAATAGAATGCATGAAACAAATTCAAAGTGATAGCCAGGAAATAAAAAAAACTCCATTGAAAGCTGTCAAAACCATTTCAATCAAGCTGAGGATAGACTTTCAGACCTCAAAGACAGGATTGAAGCTAGCAATCATGAAAGGAAAGAACTTTTAAAAATAGCAAGTGAGCATAAAATAACAGTTGAACAGCTTCAATAGGATGCAAAGAGAAACAATAGGAGACTAATAGACATCAATGAAAATGCAGGAGTCAATGCAAATAACATAAAAAAACTATTCACAGAAGTAATAGTGGAAAATTTCCCAAACATGGGAAAAGAATTGGATATGCAGATAAGTGAAGCACATAGAATGCCAAACAGTCATAATCAAAATAAATATGCAACCAGACATATAATAATTAAGATCCCAGAAATTCAGCATAAAAAAGAATACTAAAAGCTCTGGAGAAAAGACATAACTCACCCATTAAGGAAACTCCATTAGAAACATAACAGACTTTTCAGCACAAATGCTCAAGTTAAGATGAGCTTGGAGTAAAGTATTTCAAGCTCTGAAAGAAAAAAACCCAGATTGGTGTGCCCTGCAAAACTTTTTTCAAAAATGGTGGAGGAATTAAATACTTCCATGATAAAGAACAACTGAAGAAATTCCTGCCTACCAAGCCAACCCTAGAAAGAGTACTGAAAGACATTGGTAGACATGAGAAAAATGACTACAATTCCCAGAACAACAACAGAAAGAAACCACCACCAGGTAGGGCAAGCAATTAAATGGGAGATGGGGACAGTAAACCAAAAACAGGAAAATAAAATTATAAAATTAATCCATTACATATCAGTTCTATCCATCAATGTAAATGGCCTCAATCCACCAATTAAACAAAATAGGTTGACAGAATGGATCAAGAAACAAGATTCAACAATATACTGTACACAAGAAACACATGTGACTCAAAAGGAAACACAGGCTAAAAGTCAAAGGATGGAAAACAATATTCCACGTGACAGGAACCCAGAAAAAAGCAGGGGTAGCTATTCTATTTGCAGACAATGTGAGCTTCAAAAATGATCAAAAGAGGTAAGGAAGGACTCTACATACTTGTTAGGGGAAAACTTCAAGAGGATGAAATAACAATCATAAATACATAGGCACTAAAAGCAAGCACACCCAACTGTATAAGGCAAATACTAATAGACATTAAAAACCAAATATTCAATAACTCAATTGTAACAGGGGACCTTAATACCCCTTTGTCATCAAGGGATAGATCAACTAGACAAAAAGTTGGTAAAGAATTAACAAAACTGAATCAACCTGAACAAATAAACTTAGTAGACTTTTGCAGTGTTCCACCCAACAACATCAGAATACACATTCTTTAAGTTGCACATGGGACATTCTCTAAAATAGACCATATATTAGCTCATAGAACATGCTTAAGTAAATGTAAAGGGATTGAAATTATTCTGTGCATATTATCTGATCATAGTGCACTGAAATTGGAAATTAATGGCAAAAGAAACTGTAAAACACACATAAACACACAGAAATTAAATAACACCCTCTTGAACAACCAATGGGTTACATATGAAATTAATGTAGAAATTAAGCAATACCTAAAATTCAATGAAAATGCAGATACAACATATCAAAACTTGTGGGATGCAATGAAAGAAGTACTGAGAGGGAAATATATAGCAATGAATTACCACATCAGAAAACCAGAATGAGCACAAATAAACAACCTAATGCCACGCTTCAAACTTCCAGAAAAAGAGCAAGTCAAGCCAGAAGCTCAAAGAGAGGAAATTATAAAGATCAGAACAAATATGAATGCATTTAGACTAAGAAAACAATACAAATAATTAATTAATTGAGGAGTTGGTTCTTTGAAAGGATAAATTGACAAGACCCTAGCCAGCCTTATCAATAAAAAGAAAAAAAAAGCTCATATTCATGCAATAAGAAATGAACAAGGTGAAACTAGTACAGATCACACAGAAATTCAAAAGATCATGAATACCTACTTTGAAAAGAGAAAATGGACTTTTAAATTCCTAGAAATATATGAACTACCAAAGATGAATCAAAAAGATATAACAGCTGGGGATTTAGCTCAGTGGTATAAGTGCCTGTCTTGCAAGTGCACTGTTGTGAGCAGAGTCAAAGACAAAAATCACATGATCATCTCAATAGATGCAGGAAAAGCTTTTGATAAAGTCCAACACTTGTTCATGATAAAAATTCTATAATAACTCAGAATAGATGGTTTCTTCCTCAATCTGATAAAAGCCATCTATGAAAAACCAACAGCCAACATAATACTAAATGAACAAAAACTGAAAGCTTTCACTCTAAACTCAGGAACAAGACAAGGACATCCACTATCACTACTCCTATTCAATATAGTTCTGGAAACATTAGCCAGAGTAGTTAGATGAGAGAGAAATAAAAAGAATAAGGATAGCAAAGGAACAAGTTAAATTAACACTATTTGCAAATATCTTGACACTCTACATAGAAAACCCCAAAAACTCCATCAAAAGACTACTAGAGTTAATAAGCAAATTCAGCAATGTATGGTTACAAAGCCAACACTCAAAAATCAATAGCACTCTTGTACACAAATAACAAGCTTACTGAGAGATAAATAAGGGAAGCCACACCCTTCACTTCAGCATCCATAGAAATGAAATACTTAGGATTCAATCTAACAAACAATGTAAAAGACTTCCATGCAGAAAACTATAGTACTCTAAAAAGGAGATTGAAGAGGATGTCAGAAAGAAACATATCCCTTGGTCTTGGTTAGGAAGGATCAACATTGAAAAAATGGCCATACTCCCAAAATTGTTATACAGATTTAACACAATCCTGGTCAAAAAACCAGTAACATACCTTACAAATCTAGACAAAACATTCCTAAAATTCATTTGGAAACAGAAGAAACCTAGAATAGCAAAGGCAATCCTGGGCAAAAAGGAAAGGCAGGAGGCATCTCAATTCCTGACTTGAAATTATACTACAAAGCCACAGTGATAAAATCAGCATGGTACTAGCAAAAAAAAAAAAAAAAAAACAGACCTGTGGATAAACAGAACAGATTAGAAGATTCAAACACAACTACAAAGATACTAAGCCATCTTATATTTGACAAAGGGGCTAAACATGTTCACTGGAAGAAAAACAGCCTCTTTAATAAATGATGCACCCACATGCTGACCCAAGCCATCACCATGCACTAAAGTCAAAATGGATCAAAAATGTAAATATCAAAATAGAAACACTAAATTTTCTGGAAGACAAGGTAGAGAGAAGTCTTGAAAACATAGGGGTAGGCAAAGAGTTTGTGAACAACACGCAAGCTGCATGGGAAGTACTTCAGAGAATTAACAACTGTGATCTCTCCTTTTAAAAATATTTTGCACTTCAAAAGACATCACCAACAGAGTGAAGAGAGAACCCACAGAATGGGAAAGAATTTAGCCATCTGTCCCTCAGACAAAGGATTTATATCTAAAACATATAATGAATTGAAAAATATCAGGCCCCCCAAATTTAAAGACCCAATCCAAAAATGGGCATCTGAAATGAACATGCATTTCTCAGATGCAGAAATACAAATGGCAAGTAAATCTATGAAAAAAAGTTCAGCATCACTGATCATTCAAGAAATGCAAATTGAAACAACATTGAGAGTTCATCTCATTCCAGAAAGAATGGCTGCCATCAAAAAGTCAACAAATAACAAATGTTGGCAGGGCTGAGGGGGAAAAGGAACACTTCCTCACAGTTGGCAGGAATGTAGACTGGTGTGGCCACTGTGGAAATCAGTATGGAGATTCCTCAAAAAACTAGGATCAGAAGTCCAATTCAATCCAGTTATTCCCTTCTGGGTATTTTCCCAGGAAAATTGAAAATGACATGCCACAGCAATATTTGTGCACCCATGTTTATAGCAGCACAATTTGTAATAGCTAAATCTTGGAAACAACAAAAATGCCCCATGAACTCAGAATGGATAAAAAAGATGTGCTGTATAGAGTGTAAATAGATGACCATATTACTGAGCTTTTGTCAGATCATTGAACAGAAGAGTTTGTATTATCAAGGTTTGAGTGTCTAGCCACTTTTTATGCTTTGACTTTGTAATAACTTTAACAACTATTGTTAAGTTAACAATATGCAAAGTATCAACTAGTGATTTTATGATGTTAATTTTTTAACTCCATATTCTACTTTTCTTCTTGTTTTTTATATTTTGTCTTTTTAAAATTTTCTTTCTTCTTAAAATGAATTTAAAAAAATTTTAAAGGAAAAGGAAGTACTCTGAAGGATATAACTGCATGTATGTTTAAGTGTATAAGATTGATAACCATATTACTAAGTTTTCGTTGGATAGGTGAACAGAACTGTTTGCAGTCTCACTGTTTAAATGTCCACTTTGTATGCTTTACTTATGTAACTTGAACAACTACTTCTAAAACAAAAATATGTAATTATCAATTAGTGATTTCTTACTGTTTTTTTTTAATTATGTATTATTTCTACCCTCTTTCTGTTTTGTTTTTTTTTCTTTAAATAAAAAAAGTGCTATTTTTATATAATGGAATATTGCTCAGCTATAAAAAAGGATAACCTTGAGGCTTTTATAGGTAAATGGAGGCAACTGGAGACTATATTCATAAGTGAAATGAATAATATTCACATTTTAAATACATATTGTCTCCTTAATGTAAAAAATAAATAATATATGTATGTATATGTATGCAAGATAAATAACTGTACTACTAATCACTGTTAGTTCATTAAAAAGAACAGTTTGTGCTGTCATTGTATGATTGTTTGATCATTTTATATGCCTAGCTCATGTAACCTGAATAATTATTTCTAACATGACAATATGCAATATATTAACTAGTATCGATTTCTTATTGCTTTTTTTAAAATTTTGTATTTCCATCCTTTTTTCTGTTTTGCTTTTTTAAAATAAAAAGAGGAACTTTTTATTACATAACAAAGTATCACTTGGTCATAAAGAAGAATAAACTTGAGACATTTCCAGGAAAATGGATACACCTTATGACCATACTCTTTAGTGAAATAAATCAGACAACCTTGTGTAAATGTCATATTGTCTCTCTGGTGTGAGAAAATGAAAGTGTAAGAAGAAAAATGTACAATAAATATTGTGAAATAGGAACAAACTATTCAAAATGAAAAGGAAACTAGGAAGGGGCATGGGAAAAGGAAGGAATGGAAAAGAAACAATGAGAAGAATAAAAAGGAAACAAAACTTTGTGAGTAAAGAAGAAAAGAGGGACTGAAGGGAAGGGAGGAGAATTGTAAAAAAGGAGGAATTGAGATATATCATATAGAGGCACAAATTCCCTATAAACAATGTAATCATTATGTATATCTAAATTGTACCAATAAATTTAACAAAAGAAAAAGTTAAAATCATTATAGGATTTTTCAACTGTTCTAAATAAAAGAATTTTATATGAAGTATGTAAGCATATATATGATGAACTGTTGATGAAAACAAGTTTTCTTATTTTTTTATAAAAAAGTAAAAGTTTCATAGCAAAATAATAGGTGAATAATAAGAGTTAACATATTGTGTACTGTTTTCTTTAAATTAGTTATTCAGACTACAAGATATAAGCATTAAAAAAATTCTCCAATTCTGATATAGCTGCATGTATGTTTAGGTGCGTGGAATTGATAACCATATTTCTAGGTTCTTGTTGGATTGTTGAACAGAACTGTTCACATTCTCACTGATTGAGTGTCCACTTTGTGTGCTTTAATTTTGTAACTTGAAAAACTATTTCTAAAAGAACAATATGTAATTTATCAACTAGTGGTTTCTTACTGTTTATCTTTTCTTGAAATTCTGTAAAATTTCTACCTTTTTTCTGTTTTTTTCTCTTTAAATAAAAAAAAATTCTCCAATTCCTTTTCAATGAACTAAGAGCCACTAATTGTATAACTAATTTGCATTTTTTTCTTTTACTTTCTTTTCTTTCCCTTTTCCCCATTGTCTTAGTTACTCTTTACTCATTGCTGGGACAAAATACCCATCACCCAAAATGAAGAAAAGAAAGGTTTATTTCTTACAGTTATTGGAGGTTTCAGTCCATACTCAGTTGGCTCCAAGGTAGCATAGCATGGTGGGGCAGCCCTTCATGGCAGCTGCAAACAGCAAAGCAGGAAGTGGCAAGAGAGACACACCTTCTTCCTGCCATTACATCATATCCTGGCTCCACCCCTAGGCAGGTGTAGCACTCACACCACCAATCCAAGTGCTAGACAATGAACCAATCATAAAACATGAGGCCTGGAGAGAGGGCCAAAGGAATATGCAATCTATAACATTCCAGTCCTGGCCCCCCCACCCAATGATTCATGTATATCCTTTTACAAAAGACATTTAGTCCATCTCCAAGAGTTGACAACATCCTTACAATTTCTGCATTGCTAAAAAGTCCAAGTCCCAAGTCTCCTCTGAGATCTATGGCAAACTCTTAACTGTAACCCCTTGTACAAGTGAGACAAGGTCAAATATTTCCAAAATGCAAAGGCACAAGATAAACATTTCTATTCCAAAAGTTACAAACAGTGGAATACCAAGGATTGGAACCAAAACAAGTCCAAAATCCAGCACAGCAAACATTAAGTACTGGAGTTCCAGACTTAGCTTCTGAAGCAATCTGGTTGCAAGCTACAAAAGACTTGGGTGATTCCATCCCCATGGCATTTTCAAGAATTTTAACTCCCACAGCTTCTCTCTTAAGCCCCTTCTGCTTGGTTTTTGCAGTTTTCCTTGGATGATCCATATTCCTGGCTTTTTCAAACTTCTGGGGTCTCCACTGCACCTTTGGCTTCACCCTTACTTCTTTACATATTGCTCTCTCAGAGGCACACTGCTTGGCCTGCCAAGCCTTTTGCAATTGAGATGGAAGTCGTCTTACCCTCAGAATTAGTGCATTTTTCTTGCACCTAAAATCCACACCATGTGGATGCTTCCAAGGTTTTCTGCCAGCTGGAGCACTAGTCAGACTTTTCTCTTTCTTGGCTGTAATGGTTGAGTGCCTAGATTGCTGGGTTCTGTGAACCTGATTGTGAGCAAAAGTTTCTCTATGTCACCACCATTCTGGAATCTGGTGTGGCTGTCACCATTTTGGAACCTCATATGGGTGCTGCCATTTTGAAATATCATGTGGCCTCTGTCGCCATTCTGGAGCATGGTGCTCTGCAGTTTTTCCCTCTGAGCAAATTCTTTCACTTTTGCTGTTTTGAGGCTGCAAAGGATAGAGACCCACTTCTTCCTAAGATGCCCCCTGGCCATCTTTCTTATTTCTGTTTTCCTTCTCAGCAATCAAAGTCTCAGCTCTGTCTTTACAATCCACAGATTTATTGGCATTTTCCTTTTGGCCAAACTCACAGCATTTTAAGTTATCCTGCTGGGCTGGCTCTTTGCTCTTGATTTGCAACATAAATCTGGCTAAAAGCCCCCAACAATAGCCATGGCACTGACTCTATATTCAACAACCTTAAAATTTCTTCTGCCAGATTAATCATTCCACTGCCCTTAATCTCAGTCTCAGGCAAAGTCTCTGGACATGAGCAAAATGTAGACAAACTTTGTGCCAAGCCATAACACACATGGTCTGGAGTCCAACAACCAATGCAGTTCTTCTTCCTAGTACAAACTTCCCAAACTGATCTTTACCAGTAGGCTTTTCATGTGCCTTCTGGTCTCCTGAGTTCTGACCAGAATCTCCTCAACAGAACAGCCTAAGCTGTTCCAGCTCTATGCATCCAGGCAGCATCTCCAAACCTTTCCAAACTCTGCTGACAAGCCATTTCCAAAGGCCTTCAAACCACATGTTCAGGTACAGTCACAGCAATGACCCCACTCCTCTCATACCAAATTCTGTCTTAGTTACTTTTTTTTCATTGCTGGGATAAAATACCCAACACCCAAAATGAAGAAAGGAAAGGTTTATTTCTTACAGTTATTGAAGGTTTCAATCCATACTCAGTTGGTTCCAAAGCAGCATGGCATGGTGGGGCAGCCCTTCTTGGTGGTTGCAAACAGCAAAGCAGGAAGTGGCAAAAGAGACACACCTTCTTCCTGGCATTACATCATATCCTGGCTCCACCCCCTAGGTGGGTGTAGCACTCACACCACCAATCTGAGCACTAGACAATGAACCAATCATAAAACATGAGTCCTGGAGATGGGGCCAAAGGAATATATAACCTGTAACACCCATCCTAGTTCCTTTTTCCTTGTAAACTATTTCTTCCCATTTCACAATGTCTGTTGTACCTTTTAAGCTTTACTGTTTTAAAGTTTCTCACAGCAGGGAGACAATACAGTGTTTACACCAGTCTGATTATTTCACTTATGAGTGTGGCCTCAAGTTGCATCAATTTACTATAAATGTCTCAGGTTTGTCTTTCTCTGTGGCTGACTTACAGCCATATGGAGTACCATATGGAGTATAGCCAATAGAGTACCATTTTAACAATGGAGTACCATTTTAACAATATTTTTTTTAATCCATTCCTCAGCTGATGAACACTTGGGTTATTTCCAATATTTAGCTATTAAAAATAGTGCTGCTATAGACATAAGTGCACATATATCACCATGGTATGATGTTTTTAATTCTTCTGGAAAGATATCCAGATGGGAAATACCTGGGTTGAAAAGGATCTCTAATCATAACTTTTTAGGAATCTCTATACTGATTACCATAGTGGTTGCACCAGTATGAGTATGCACTCCCACCAATAGTGAAGAAAGGATCCTTTTTTCCCCACAGTACCTCCAACATTTGTTATTGGTTGATATCTTCATAGCCATTATTTCTGGAGTGAGATGAAATGTCAGTGTTGCTTTAATTTGCATATCTCAATTGACCAATGATGTTGAACATTTTTGCAAATATTTATTTGCCATTTGTATTTCTTCATCTGAAAAGTGCATAAACTTTTAATAAGATACAATTCCAGTTGTTAATTCTCTGAAGTATTTCCTATGCAGTTTGTTTCTTTCATGAACTTTCTGCCTACCTCTATGTCTTCAAGATTTCTACCTACTTTCTCTTCCAGTGGATTTAGCATTTCTGTTTTAATATTTAAATCACTGATCCATTTTGACTTTAGTTTAGTGCATGATGATAGACATGGGTCTTGTTTTAGTCTTTGTGTATGGAAAACCAGTTTTTCCAGCACCATTTATTAAAGAGGCTATCTTCTACCAGTGAACATATTTAGCCCCTTTGTCAAAGATAAGGTGGCTGAGTGTGTTTAGAATTTTGTCTGTATCTTCTAATCTGTTCCACTGATCCTCAGGTCTGTTTGTTGTTGTTGTTGTTGTTATTGTTTTGTTTTGGTTTGGGTTTTTTTGTCAGTACCATGATGATTTTATTACATAGCTTTGTAGTAAAATTTCAAGTCAGGAATTGTGATGCTCCATGACTTACCTTTGCTGCCCAGAATTGCTTTAGCTATTCTAGGACTCTTCTGTTTCCAAATGAATTTTAGTAATGTCTTTTCTACTTCTGTGAGGTATACTATGGTATTTTGATTGGAATTGCATTAAATTTGTATAATAATTTTGAGAGGAGGGCCATATTCACTATGTAGGTTCTTCTTCCCTATGAGCAAGAGATATTTTTCTATTTTATTGTATCTATTTCCTCTTTCAGAGTATTGTACAGATCTTTCACTTCCTTTTTTAGATTGAACCCTATTTCTTTTTTCTTTTTTTATGTTATTGTGAAGGGTGTGGTTTCCTTAATTTCTCTCTCAGTGAATTTCTTGTTTGTGTACAGGTATGCTATCTTTCTTTCTTTCTTTCTTTCTTTCTTTCTTTCTTTCTTTCTTTCTTTCTTTCTTTCTTTTTTGTACCAGGAATCAAACTCAGGACCCTGCACTTGTCAGACAGGTGCTTATGCTGGTGAGTTATATCCCTGGTCCCAGGAACGCTATTAATTTTTAAGTATTGATTTCTGTATCCAGCTACATGACTGAGTTTGTTTACTAATTCTAGCTAGGAGTCTTTTGGTGGAGTTTTGGTGGTCTTCTATGTAGAGTGTCACATCATCTACAAGTAAAACAATTTAACTTATTCCTTTCTTATCATTTTTTTTTGTCTTGTCTAATAGCTATGGCTAATATTTTGGGAACTATACTGAATATGAGTGTTGATACTTAACATACTTTATTGTTCCTGATTTTAGAGAGGCAGTTTTCAGTTTTTAACCATTTAGAATGATGTTAGCTGTTGGTTTTTTATAGATGACTTTTAGCAGGTTTGAGATAAAGACCATCTATTCTGATTTCTTATAGGGTTTTTACCATGAATGGGTGTGGAACTTTGTCAAAAGCCTTTTCCTCATCTATTGAGATGATCCTGTGATTTTTGTCTTTTGTTCTGTTGAAGAGATGTATTACATTTACTGATTTGCATATGTTGAACCATACCTGCATTCCTAGCATGAATCCTATTTGGTCAGTGTATATAATCTTCTTGATGATCTGATGCACTCTGTTTGCCAGTATTTTCTTGAGGAATTTGCATCTATGTTCATTAGGAAGATTGGCCTGTAGTTATCTTTTTTAACTTGGGTCTTTCTCTAGTTTTGATATCAGTGTAATATTTGCCTCTGGGAATGAGTTAGGGAGTATTGCATCCCTTTCAATTTCACTAATAAATCTGAGGTGCACTGGCATTAAGTCTTCTCTATAGTTCTTGTAGAATTCAGCAGTGAATCCATCAAGACTTGTGTTTTAACTTCTTGGTAACTTTTTAATTACATTTTGTATTTCATTAATGTCTCCTGAGCTAGTTCTGTGTGGGCTGAAGGTCTGAGATTGTATTTTGCTCCTTCATCTTGACATTTTCCTGTGTTCCTCCAAATCAGCCCATTGCTGCATCCCAGCTGATTCCAGCATTATTTTCCAGTTCCTTAGTGTAGGGGATTGCACTAGACACCTGGATTCCTCTGATCCGGGGTTCCTGGAGTGGTTGAGAAGTACAGGGATGGTGGCTCACCAATGATCCCCCAATCCAGCATGGCCTCAAGGCATGCAATCTTCTCCAGGCCCACACTGGTCTTGTTCTCTCTGGGCTTCTGGCACACAGCCTCAGGGCATGTCCTCTTCCTATTAACTGTATTTGTTCAAAGATTTGGTTCAGCTTTGATTTTTTTTGCTGATTTTCCATCTAGTTGATCTGTTTCTCTGTGGTAATGGGGTATTGTGGTTTCCTGTTACAAGGTGTGTTACTGCTCATTTGATTGTCCATGTCTACCAATAACTGTCTTATATAGTAGAGTGCTCTTGTATTAGATGCATATATATTTATAATTGTTATGGCATTTGTGCTCTCTCCAGATTTTTTATTGAACCCAATCAATCCTGTGTTACTCTTCCTTTCCTCACCTTATAGCTGTTAGATTGATTTCTCATGATCTCTTGCTATTTTTGAGTTACCTTCCTTTTCATGATCACTAATTATGATTCTGTCTTAAAGATACAAAATTCTGGTGAGCTGGTAGGAGCCGTGTGTCCTGGAAAGAGAAACAAGAAGCTAATGCTTCCTGTGAGTCAACAAGAATCATGGGACAGACTAACCCCTTCCTGTGAACCAGCGGCAGCCATGAATCCTGGGAAGAGAACCAAGAAGCTAATCCCTTCCCATGATCCAGTGGCAACTGTAGACTGGGCGAAACACTTCCTGTGAGCCAGCCAGCACAAGGGCTTGGAGACAAGAAGTGCCAAACCCACTCAATCCCCAGTAAGCAACAAGCAACAAGCTGATTTGGAGAAACACAGGCTGAGATGATAGTTACTAATGTAGAAAAAAAAACTTAATGCTTGTTTTGTTTGATTGACTTTGCAGGTCTAAAGCCAGTAGTCTATAAACAATAATAATAATAATAATAATAACAGAAAACTGAAAAAGTAATACGATCCAAAATGTGCAATACATATTGTAATAATGAAAAGGAAGGAATGTTCTCAAAAGGAAAGAACAACTTGTGGTATACACATATAACTGTATATATGTTTAAGTGTACAAGATAGATAACCCTACTACAAGTTCTGTTCATCAAAAAGAATAGTTTGTGCTTTCATTGTTTGATTGTTCATTTTTTATGATTTAATTTTGTAATTTGAGAAACTACTAAGAGAACATCTACTTAGAGGATAATATGCAATCTAGCAACTATGGGGAATTTTCTTCTGAAGGTGGTAGCTTTTTTTTTTTTTTTTTTTTTTGGTGTTTTAAGGTCCTGAATCATTTTCATTGTTTTGTTTTGTTTGCTTGGCTTTATTCTGCTTTATTTTGTTTAGCTTTATTCTCGTTATAAAAAATATCAAAAAAATTTTTAAAGATATTAAATTCTATCTTTTCCTTCATTCAATATGTTGCATATACTTTCAATGGAGGTTATGATCTTTTGGATTTCTGTTTTTATCTGTTTTCTTATTTCATTTCTCTCCTATATTGGGCACTCTTTGTTTCCCTCTTTTTCTAAGCTCATCTATTCTTTTTATTGGTATCTTCTCTGATATCTTTGATTTGTAACATCATTTCTTTTTGTACTTGAGAGATCATTTTCTCTATAGCCTTTTCCACTTTTTTTTTTCATTTCTCTTTATATAATTTCAGAAAGTTCCAGTGTCAGACTTCCAACTTCATACATCCCATTAAGTTCCTGGCCTGTCCTGGGTGGGCTGAGGGTTTGGACTGCACTCGACCTCTGTGTCTTGCGATTCTCTACCTTCTCTTTTTTCTTTTATTTTGCCTTTTATGTTGATACTTGCCAACCTCCCATGATATATAGCTCTACCACTAGCATTAAGGCCTCTCTCAAGGAGGAAAGGAGATATCTTTTCCTCAGGGATGCCCTCCAGATGTAGTTGATTCTTTGTAACTATCCCCAAGAACCTACTTTTTTCTGGTGTTCATAGTTCTGTAATATTGTTCATGTTACATCCCAGAGATGTGCTGGGTATAGAGCTGATTTTGGTCTCTAGATGTGGGGAATGGCACTTGTCTTCTGTTAGTGGAGTTTTCCAGAGTCCAACTGTTGTCTCTTTGCTGCTGCTTCAGATATTTCCCTGTTACTGGTCTTACTGATTACTTCACTTTTTAAAGGTGTGTGGGCATCTGTGCACCAGGCTGTTGTACTGGATCTTGGAGTTCCTGAATGTCACACTTTTCCAGCTGGCCCCACCATCTGGGGAGGTAATGGGGACCTAGAATGTGAACTCACTATGTTCTAGCCAGCCCTGCCATCCAGGATGTAATGGAGAAATGCAGAGTGTCAACTCACTGTCTTCCAGTTGGTCCATCCTCTGGGATGCAATGAAGGAGACCCTGATCACAAACTGTCTCCTAACTGGTCCACTTTCTGGGATGTAATGGAGAGGAGCAGAGTGCAAACTTACTATCTTCCAGCCAGCCCCACCATCAGGGATGGAATGGAGGAGGCCCTGATCATAAACTCACTGTTATCCAGACAGTCTGCCCTCTGGGATAAAATGGAAGGGTGCAGATCACAAACTCACTGTCTTGGCCATTCGCAGATCAGGGGTAGGAGAACAAAGCCACACCAGCAAGCAAGCCCAGTCTGGGAACCAGCACCATGCATGGGCCATTGCCAGATACCAGCATCTCCCTGTGAGTCAGTCCCATTCAAGGACAGGGGTAGAAAGAACAAAGCCACACCAGGAAGCAAACCCAGTCTGGGAACCAGCAACATGCACAGGCTGCCACCAGTCTGGGACAAACAGACCCCAGCTCCTTTTGGTGCACAGGCTGGCAAACAGGAAGTACCAACATGCCCCTGTCTGCACCGTAAGTGACAGGCTTATCCAGAAAAACACAGGCTGTGATGATAGCTATGGAGGTGAAATACAAGTGGATGTCGGTGGTGTTTTGGTGTTGCACTAACATCACAGGTCTGTGCCCAGGGGTCTGATCATGGGTTCAGAGGACAGTGGTACACAGTGTGACATCTCCTTCTAACTGTTGTAAATATTGTTGATTCACTATGGTCTTGTTTTGGAAGTCCTATATCATTTCTATTGTTTTGCTGGGTTGGGTTTTAATCTCTTTTGTTTTGTTTGATTATGTCAAATATGATGGCAGGAGCAATTATTTCAAAGATAGCAAGATATATTATGGTAGCCATTTTGGATTTACTATAGGCTTGTTTTGAAGTCCTTTATTGATTTCATTGTTTTGTTTTTATTGTATCTATTCTGTTCTGTTTGATTTTTACTATGTCCAAAGTTATCTGCAGCTATTTTGAAGACATCAAAAGGCATTATGATAACTATTGCTGATATTGTAATGTTTGAAGTCCTGTATCTTTTACATTGGTTTGTTTTGGTTTTATTGTTTTGTCCTATTTTTTTAAAAAAACTCACTGTCTTCCAGCCAGCCTGTCCTCTGGGATGCAATGGAGGGACTGAAAGTGCAAACTCACTGTCTTTCAGTCAGCACCACCATCAGGAATGTAGTGGCTTTTTGTATCTTCTTGATTCAAATTTGGTAATCCGTACATATTTATGAATCTGTCCATTTTTTCTGTGTTTTCCATCCAGTAGATTTTTGAGATCAGCATGTGGTTTCTTTTGAGGTTTTTTTGTTTCATTTTTGGTTTTGCTTTTGTTTTTGTTTTTTGGGTTTTTTTTTTTGTACTAGGGATCAAACTCATGACCTCACACTTGCCACTGGATTTATCCCCAGTGAGATCAGCATATTTCATTGCTGATTTTTTTCTTTGGTTGATATGTTTCTTTTTGACAATGGAGTACTAAAGTCCCCGTTACAATTGTGTTATTGCTTATGTGATATTTCATGATCATTAAAATTTAAACAATTGGGTGCTCCTCATTTGGTACATATTTAAGATTGTTATCTCTTCCTCTTGAAGTTTTCCCCCAACAAGTATGTAGTGACTTATTTTACTTTTTTTGATCATTCTTAGTTTGAAATTCACATTGTTTGTAAACACAATAACCAACCATGATTTTCCAGGTTCTTGTAGCACAGAGTATTGTTTTCCATTTTTTGACTTTAAGTTTTTGTCTTGTTTTGTTTTGTTAAATGTGTCTCTTGAAAGCAGCATACTGTTGGATCTTGTTTCTTGATCCATTCTGCCATTCTGTTTCTTTTGTTTGGGGAACTGAGGCTCTTACATTGATCATTATAATCAATATGCATTGGCTCATGTTTGTTATGTTATTATCCTGTTGTTGGTTCCCTGTTTTTCCCCTCTGTTTAATAACTTGCCCTGCTTAGTAGTGATTTCTTTGTTGTTGCTCTTGGAATTGTGGTCATTTTTATTTCTATGCAAAATATCTTTCAGTACTCTTTGTAGAGTTGGTTTGGTGGTCATGAATTTCTTCAGTTGTTGTTGTGGAAGTATCTTATTTCTCCATTAATTTTGAAAGATAGTTTTGCAAGATACCTCAATCTGGGTTAAAGTTATTTTCTTTCAGTATTTGAAATACTTCACTCCAATCTCTTATTGACTTAAGGGTTTGTGTTGAGAAGTCAGCCATGAATCTGATGGGTGGGCTTTCCTTTATAGGTGATGTGCTTCTTTTCTCTAACAACTATCAGTAGTCTGTTCATGCGCTCAATTTTTAGGATCCTGATTATTATATATCTGAGTGTAGATTTATTTTGGTCATGCCTAATTGGAGTTTTATGCCTCATTTATCTGCATGTCAGATTCTTTTCCCATGGTTGGAAAGTTTTCTCCTATTCTGCAAATATTTTTTATGTTATTTGTATTGACTCCAACATTTTTATTGACACTAATCCATCTTATGTTGTTTTTCTTTACATTGTTTTTCAGTTGATGAATTGTTTTTTCTTGATCCTTTGTCATTTTGAAGAGATCTTTCCTTTTGTGATTGCTAGCCATGATACTGTTTTCAAGGTTTGAACATCTACCATCAGTTTACTTCAAGCAGTTTAGCCAGATTTCAATGGAATTATTAATTTCCTGGATACCTATTTGAATCCATTTCATGCATTTAATTTCTCTCCTATATTGTGCAATCATTATTTTCATCATTTTCCTATGCTCCTCTATTTCTTTTATATATGTCTACTCTAGATATTGAGCAATTCCTTCATTATGGTTGTCATTTCTTTTTTTTTTTTTCTCCTGAGATATTTTTTTCTGTTCTGATTTCCTCTATAGCCTCATGGATTTCTTACTTTGGTTCCTATCATTTCAGAAATTTCAGGTATGTGTCTTCCATTTTTCTCTATCTCATTGTCTCCTGGACTTGTTTATGGTGGGCTGGAGGTCTGAGGTTGCATTTTTTTTCTGTACCTTATCATTTTCTGTTTTAAAAATTTTTAATTTTTTTACTGTGTTGATTCTTGTAAGTTTTTGTAGTAGCTTTATTATGAGTATCAAGGCCTCAATAGGTAATGTTTGTTCTTCAGGAATGTCTTCTGTGTGTACTTTCTTGGCTTGCATCTATCCCAAGATCCTACATTTCCAGTTTATTAACAGTGAGATCTTGATATCTGTTTGGCTCAGTCCCCAGTCCTTTGGGGCTGGCTGTAAGGAGGTTGTTACCCCAGAGCTTCCCAGTATTGTTATGGAAGGTAGAACAACTGATTATAACAGATATGACAACCTAGCTAAAGTAGTATAATTAGCAATAATAATAGCATTGAGCACACCTTAAAAACCAAGAATCTGTGGTAACTATTTTGTACTTTAAGCTACAGGAGCAAATTTTATAGTTATATAAAAGATGCCATCATAAACTGGAAGGCTAAGACATTTCCTCTTGATAGAGTGGTTTCACCCTATGGTAGGCAATTTTAAGAACAGTGGATAGAAACAGAGATAACTGAAGAGAATTAATGTAGAAGCAAGGCTAGAGGACAAAGGATGATCACACAAGCTTTGGGAAACTAAGAGAATGTAGTAAAGAAGTGATTATTGAAGTTAAACAGAAAAATTAGAGACCATTCATGAAAATATGGTTAAATTTATAGAGATAAACTTAAAAGTGGGGATATAAAACAAATAGATCAGAACAGAAATGAAAGTAAAAGACAAAAACAAAATAAAAATGAAAGAAACCAGCAACAAAGAAAAAAATACAATATAACAACAAAAATATTCCCCTTGCATCCACTGGGAGCCCAAAACTACTGGATAACACTACCAAACCTGTAGTAGAATTTATGGTGGAAAAAGGCTGAACATAGCCTCAAGATGTCGGGGCATGGGGCCAGTCTTCAGCCAGTACTTTCACTATGTACCTTAGCGGCCTACTTCTTTTCTCTGTTTCTCTGTATCTGTCTCCCACTTACTGTGCTGTTTTCAAACAGAGATAGGGGGCTGGTCTGCACCATTGGCTTCTCCTGGTCTTTGCTCAGCCTTCTGTGCTGCTCTTGCACTGGCAAATCTCTGTCCTCTCAGGTCATTTGTTGAATGGTTTGGTGGGATACTGTGATATGGTCTCACCCTCTGGTCCTGCTGGTCCCATCCAAGGTCCAAGGCTGCTCAGTCTCAATTCTTACTCTTCAGTGCTTTCTACTTGCTGCTTTATGATGTCTATTGTCACTGACACCTGCCTCCACCATAATTTTGGTCTGTAATTCTATTGGGCAAGGTGGAATGAGGTGCCATAAGTGCGTTTCTGCTCCTGCCCCCGATGTGGGGACAGTCCCTGGATGCACAGCCCCACAAGGCTGTGTAGTTCCCACACCTCTCTAGCCAAATGTGATGGGGGAAGGGCTAGCTGTTCAATTTACTATGCATTGCTTTGTTTTTTAATATTCTCCTTAGAGGTTCTAGTTAGTGTTCTGTTGCACAAAAGGAACGAGGTGAGGGGAGAGAGAAAATTGGCCAATCATCAAGGAGGGTGCAGGTAACTCACTCCTGTGTGTACCAGCAGAATTTACAGCTGGGCTGCAGCATTCTCTGGAGGAAAGCAAGAGGCAGGGGATCTTATATATCCCAAGTCAATCCTGCATGTCTTGATTTAGCCACACCATTTTAGTATATTCAGTCATTCACTCTGCTCCTTCTCCTCCTTCGCTCCAAGTATGGTGGGATTTGGCCTGTGACCCAGTGACTCACTAGCAGCTAGGGAAGCTGTTTTATTAAGCCCTTTTATGTTTGGCTTGATCTATGAGTCCCTTATCAGACTGATTTTGGTCTCAGGATGTATATGTACTTACTTCCAACTACCTGTGGTTTTAATTGAATTTCTCAGTAGCTCTATTCAGTCACACTGTCTCGTGAAGTTTTCTAAAGTGATTGCTCTCAACATTGTGCTATATTCTGCCACAAAAGTCAAATCTATACCCCAGCCTGTTCTTGTGCAGCTAAGAGTGGTTTTATAACTTACATTAAGTTTTTAAATATGTATTTTAAAATTATATATATATATCCTAAAATATTAAATTCATTATATATTTATATGTTACACAAGTCTATAAATTATGTAAGATTATATGTTGATATATGGCATACATTATATATACTAATACAGTAAATACATATTAAAATATATATACAGATGCTAAAGAGAACATATGTGGACACAAAACTCAAAATGTTTACTATCTGGCCACTTACAGAAAAGGTTTGCCAACTCCTGATTTAATCCATATTGTTTACTGACCAGATTTAAGTGCAAAGAACTATTTAACCTCATTTCAAATGATACTAGTGAGTTTGTTTTTCATACGGCCCTTAATAACATGCTCCTGACATGATTTTAGGCATTTATTTTTCAGTTGTTATTAGCTCCATATAATAACTTCAGAAAAGATAGGTTCCAGGACAGATCTTACAGGAGTTAAATTTAGAAATTTAGTACACTGACACTTTACCAGCACAGCTATCTTATTTTCTAAAGCTGTTAACCCCAGTGTGTAGATTAGGCAACTGGTGCCATTACACATACATGTAATATATGTGTAAACTGATTTTTAGCTAAGGCTTATAGTTTCTCTATTTCTCCTACTTACAAATTTTTAAAGACTTTCTTTCTTCAATATCTTTGTCCACACTGACCTAATATGTTCTTTAGAATATCATTTTCTGTAACTATCAGCTTTTTAGATTTCTCAACTTCAAAATTTCTCAGTAGTAATGGATTATAATATAGTTTTACTACATTTATTTATTGACATAAAAGCAATGTTAAAATTCTGTGGTAGCGTTCAAATCTATTTCATCCCAATTTAAAAAAAAAGGTTTTCCAGGTTGTTTTAATGTGTAAGAACTCAGAAACTGTTCTATCTTTGCTGATTCAAAAGTTCCACATAGGTGAGACATACATGAAAAGGTAAAGGAAAATACAGAATTTTACCAACTGATAGGGTAAAAAAGCAATTTAAGGGCACAAAGAGCCTTTGCTGTGAAGTTACGATATGGCTACCACACACTCCAGATTTCTTCTGATAGCACAGCTGAACTGCTCTTAGGCTGCATAGTTTGGGTAGGGCTGATCCTATCTGAATAGAAGTGAAAACAGCAAGCCTTGAGAATGCTACATATAAGTGTTCTTTCAAGGGAGGTCCATAGCTAGTACCTTGAACCTTTTTTAAGAAAGCTCCCACCATTCCCTTACTAAGTGGTTCTCTATACTCAATGGTTTGTACAACATGATTTACTGTGAAAACCTGCTTTCCTTCCCATGGTTTAGAATTTTTCTATGCACTCAGGTTAAGGAAGCCTAAGTGAACAAGCTACCAATAAAAACCTTGGGCACTGAATCTATAGTGAACTTTGTTGGGGTAAAGGAAGTCATAAAGGAGACAAACAGGAAACAGGTTCATTAAGAAGTTAATGTATTTCTCACTGGAAGAGGAAAATGTGAACTTCTCACTGGAAGAGGAAAGTAAGTTGAGTATAGTGCATTCAACATCATCAAATTACAGAAGGGTCAAGAAACATTAAGACTAATGATCTGCCAAATGTGAATACAAGTAGCTCTCTCTGGTCTTTAAGATGATAGCGATGAGTAAGGTTATTTAAAATGTCATAACTTAAGTTTTAAGTATCTGTGGTACATAACCAACATTTTGTCATTAATGTGTGGTGGCATTTGAATTATTCTAATATGCTGTTTCTATTGAGACACAATAGTGTTTCCAAGCTCAACAGATTTTTAGTGCAATAAAAGATCAATACTTAAAATTGCCATTGTTTTTTAAAAGTTCCACTGGAAGAATAGTAGATCATTTTGAATTAAGACTAATTTTACAATGTTTCAGAGAGCTGTTAAGACCAAGGCAAAATTGTCAAATATGTAACTTTTCTTCTGTGCCTTTGTCATGTTCATTAAATCAATAATATATAAAGAATATCTACTACGCTCCATTACTGTTCTAAGCATTACAATTTTAAATTTCTGAAAACGTCCCTGGTCCCTAAACTGTAGCTCCCTCACTCTATGTTCTTGTCACCCTTCAGCAAGCCTGGTTCCTTTGCTTCTCCTGACAGGTTTGGTCCTAAAAATATTCCCAAATTGACTTCCTGTCCATGAATCATACTGCCCATGAATCTTGACTTTAGCATTCCATTTACTGCTGCTGACTTCTCCAGACAACACATCATAATAAAATTTCCTGGACATGCTTTAACTGAGGAAATGTGAGGCCAAACTGTTACATGACAGTATTTGCTAGTAGTTATGGTTACTGATTAAGAAACAAAGTTCTATCCTTTGTATGCATACAAATGTTATGTGAAAGTATAGAATTTCCAATGAAAGGGAGGGGAAAACAAAAAAAACCCATTTGGAAGCAGAATTGTCTACTGCCTTAAAGCAGAACTCAATTATAACAAAGTGTGGAAAAAGAGTACATGTAAGGTAATTCCTTTTAAAATAGGAATATCAATAAATTAGAGAACAAAAAATAACAAATAAGAGTAAAAGGTACCAAAGTAGCTTTCATTCTTTATTTTTACTGTCAATTTATTGCTGTTATCATGAATTTTATAGAAATTGGACTTGGATAAAAACTGTTTTTATGAAGCTATTATATCTGAGAACAGAAGGATAATTATTTACTAGCTTATAGTTCCTTGTAAAAATAATTATGAAAAATAGTAGAAAATGAAAATCTGAAGTTATCTGAAATTTGAAAACATATGTAATTTCTTCTGTATTTTAGTTTTGATCACTTTTGCAGAATCGTCAAGCATATTTGGGTAGAGTGTTTTATGTTCACTAGCAATGTAGAGACCCTTCAGAGATTGGCATAGTCTTTAAGAATCATCTGAAGTTTCTGACTCAGCATGATGTTCCCTTTGGCCTTCAGTTTGCCACTGAAGAATGCCTAGAAGACAGAAAAAAGAGCACCAAGCGTTATCATATCACATTCTATTTCTTTTTTGAAAAAACTGTTCAGAAAACACAATTAAGTTAGTAACTTTGTTACTAGCACAATTAAGTTAGTAACCTTGCACACAGTGCTCTTATTTTTGGATAGTTAAGAAAAGAGACCCCCTGGGTATTTCAGAAAATCATAGAATAATCTATCTGAATTGATAGGTCTGTTTCCTGTTTCAATCTCCCTTTCTATATTTATTCTCTTCTTACATGTGAATTTCAGCCACATACATAAAAGTTGATACTGTGTTGCTAACAAAAAATATTCAATGCAGAACCTTAAAATCAGATTAAAGATGTATTATTAAATTTTCTATCTTATATAGAAAACCATAGAATAAAATAAGGTAGTACAACACAGTGGCAGCTAGGACTTCCAGGAAGATGGTAGAGTGGTAAGCAGCAGAGAAACACCCTATCCAAGATTTGGTGTCCAGACACTGGAATACACCAATGTGAGAAAGAAGGTCCCTAGGACCCAACAAGGATCGAAAACAAGAATCAGAGCCCATAAGGAGGGCAGAGAGGAATCTCAATGCAGAAGACAGAGGAAGCAAGTGTTAAGTTTTCCCTGAGTCCCAGCTCATGGTGTGGAAGGGGCAGCTCAAACCTGCAAAGGCACGGTAATTACTGGTGATTTCAGAGGCCTCCTCAGAAAAATGCACCAGTGGAAAGGAGCAGTGGACACTGTGGACTGCAGCGGCTGGTGAATTATTCCTGTTCCAACATCCCCCATGAGAGGCCAATGGGCTGGTTACCATATTGGAAAGGGGCCAACTGAAGTCAAAAATAAGAGTTGTTGTGGGTTTGCTTCATTGAGTAGCTCCCAGTGTCAGGGTGAGGCACAGCAGGTCAGGAAACCAAGTTCAAGCTGGCAGGCAGCACCCAGTGTTGCAGGCTAAATAACTCGGGTGCTAAACTCATAGCCAAAAGCCAGAAGCAGTTTGAAGTTCAGTGGAACAGAAGATGGAGGCTCACTAGGATTCTCCACCACCCCACCATAATTCTACTACAGATTTGCTGGAGGCAATTAACACAGATCTGGGCTCTGTCTGCCCTCTTTGTCTACCAGAGACAGCAGAGACCAGCCCTAAAGCAAAGCAGTCTTGTTTTACTTTTCTTCCTGTCTTTGTCTATTTTTCTTTCTTTTTCTTCTTTGTTCTTGTTCCTACATGAATGTGAGCAGTGTTTCTAGTTTCTTTTTGTTGTTTTGTTTGGTTGTTTCTTTCTTCTTTCTCTCCTGTCTTCACCAGTTTCCCAAAGCTTATACAATCTTACTTTATGCTCCAGTCTTTCTCTTTTCTTCTGTTTCTCTATTTTTTTCCTCCCAATCTCTTTTAAATTTTCTCCTCAGAGGGTAAAGCTGCCATAGAGGAGATTTTTACTGTACATAATTTTCCAGTTTGTTTTAGACTTTGTTATATAACTACAGATCTTGTTCATACTGTTACAGGTGGAAAATCAACAATTACCATGGTTCATCACTTTTTTGACAATGACTGATGCTACTGTTACTGACTGAACTACTTTAACCAAAGTGATATAACTGTTCTTCTTTGTATGCCAAGACTGTGATTATCTGAGTGTTATAAACAATACTACAGGTCAGTGTCAAAAAACCAAGTGCTAGGCCAAATAGGCAGCAACTTCTCATCCTTAATCAATTGAAGTGGTAGCATTTTGCAACAGACTCAAAACCCAAAAGCCAGCCATACCTGAATGACATCTCTAAGAAGTAGTTATTTCCTAACAGTTCTCAATACTTGAAATAAAGTTACCTACCATTAAGCAATTAAGCAATTTACAAGCATCAATGCAGAAATTAACATAAAAAAACAAAAAAGAAAAGAAATGAAAATAGAAAAAAAAAAAAGAGAGAGAGAGAAAATGAGAAGACACACAGTAAGATATAACCCCAGACTTTCAGCTCACCCAAGGCAAACCCAAGGGACCAGTGAGATCTAAAGGACATTTAGTGAAACTAGAACAGATACAGATTAAAAAGTAGAGGAGTTTAGGAAAATGATAGTCATCATGAACACATAACATATGAAAGAAATGAATTTCATGAAACAACAGATACCTATGAGGTCAAAAATTCTACTGAAAGTACATGCAGCAGAATGAACCAATGTAAGGACAGAATATCAGATCTAGAAGGCAGGATTACAGCAAGTAATCATGAAAAAACATTTCTTAAAAATAGGAGGGAGTATTCACAAAAAAAATCAATTCATCAGATAATAGATGATGCAAAGAATAATACTACAAGATTGATCTGAGTCAATGAAAAAGCAGGAGGCAGCACAAACATAAAAAATATGTTCATAGAAGTAATGGAAGAAAATTTCCCAAATATGGAAAAGGGATCTGACACACAGATAAGTGAGGCATATAGAATTCCAAACAGCCATGGTCAAAATAATCTATACCAAGGCATCTAATAGACAAGATTCCAGAAATTCATCACAAGAACAGAATGTTAAGACCATCAGAATCACATCAGACTTCTCAACACAAACCCTTAAGTCAAGGAGAGTTTGGAGTATTTCAAGTCACAAAGAAAATAACTTCCACACTAGTTGTTCCATTAGAACATCTACTTTAAAATCCAGGCTCTACCACTCATTAGTGAGATAAGTATGAGCAAATCATTAAGTCTCTGAGCTACAGTCTCTTCATATACAAAAACTCATTACAATAGTGCCTAAATAACACAAATTTTTGTCATAGTGAGTTAAATGAAATGTGTGGAAGTGCTTAGCTTAGTGTTATCAAGTAAAAGGCTGCCATTTTAAAAGCCTAAATTCCTATACTAACTCTCAGGTTTGTTATATAAACTTGTGAAAGTTGCTTAAGTTTTCCCTCAGTGTAAATTCTCTACTACCAAAAGACAAAAATAATCACAGTTTTTATAGTTCATTAAGAAAATAACACACAAAAAGTAAAGTGAAAAAGCAATTCCTAGATATTTAGCTAGCTGGGAAAAAACCCAGCAATATCTGTGTATACTTAATATTACAAAGCAGCTCCATAAATATGATCTTAAGAATCACAGCCATCAACATGGAAAGAATGTACAACAGCAGTTCTCATCTCTTCTGACAGATGAGAAAACAATTTCAGAGAGCTCTGATAACTACATAAAGTCACAAAGCCAACAACAGGGCCATGACTTGAAATCAACTTGTCTTTGTTCCATAACAGCTCCTGTCTGTCAACTAGCAAGAATTTAATCTCAGAAGCAACTCTTCATCAACTACAGAAAAAGCAAAAACTTTATCCCAGAAATAATTCAATCAAGATAAAATGTCAGGCATTCAAACATGGGACAGAGATTTCAAAATTAAGAAAGTTTCACTAAGCAGTTATAGAAACCTTAGTTTGCAATTTTTGCAGGTTAGGACTACTTAGATTAGACTGTCAGTAGTAAGTTTAAGTGGAACATGCCACTTAAATTATGTATACCTAATGACTTGAACATTGATGATTATTCTCCAGTTCTATCAATTTTGCTGCAAATGACACGATTTAATCTTCTTTATGGCTGAATGATACACCACTGTGTATCTAAACATTTTCTTTATCAGTCATCTGCAACAGGAATCTAGGCTTATTCCTTATCTTAGCTATTGTGAATTATGCTGTAGTAAACATGGCCATCCAAATATATCTGTCATGCTAATTTCAGAGTGGAGTGGGGTAGCTGGATCAGGATAGTTCTAGTTTTAGTTTTTGAAGAATCTTCACACCATTCTCCATAGTGACTATACTAATTTGCATTTCTGCCAACAGTGTAGAAGGGTTTTTTTTTCCACAACCTCACCAACATCCTGTTTTCCTAACAGTTCTCAATACTAGAATAACCATTCTAATTAGATGAGATTATATCTCTTTATAGTTTTGATTTTCTATTCCTTAACTGCTAATAATATTGAACATTTTTTCACATGTTTGTTGACCATTTGTCTTCTTTTGAAATGAATCTATTTAGATCATTACCCTTTTTTAAAATTAGGCTTTTTGTTAAGCACTATGAAATTTTATTTAATCTGGATTTTAGTCCTATCAAACAAACAGCTGGAATATATATTCTCCCATTCTATATGCTGACTTTTCACTGTTTTGATTGTTTCCTTTTCTGTGCAGAAGCTTTTCATTTGAATGTAAACCAGCTTGTCAATTTTTGGTGTTGTTTCCTAGGTTTCTGGAGTCCTACTCAGAAAATGTTTGCTTCTGTCTTGAAATATTGCTCTGTATTTTCTTCTAGTCATTTCAGGTCTTATAATTTTTGATCCATTTTAAGTTGGCTTTTGTAAAGGGCAGATATTGGGATGAAGTTCCAATCTTATGCATGTGACTATTCAGTTTTACCAATATGATTTGCAAAGATGTACCTTGTCCTGCCTCTCCTATCTGACTCTCTCCATTATTCATTTTACTAGCCTTACTGGTCTCCTCACAGCTAGAGGTATATAATAAGCCAGGTTATTCCTGCCTCAGGTACTTTTACTGGCATTGTAGTTTTTTGAGTCTCGTGACACATTTCTTTAATTGGTTCAAATATTAATAAGGCGTTTTTGGACAACCATTATCTAAAACAGCTGCCCTATCTTGGCATACTCTAGACCAAGGGTCAGCAAACTAAAGCATGGGGGCCAGTCTAGTGTGCTACTTGTTCTTGCAAATACAGTTTTACTAGAACATAGCCATGCACAATTGTTTATATATTAATGGTACAATGACAGAGTTGAACGGCTGCAACAAAGCCTAGGATATTTACATTGTGATCCTTTACAGAAAAAGCTTGCCATCACTGCTCTCAGCCATTAGTCTACTTTGTTTTCTTTATACCTCATTATATTCTTTCCTATTAGTGCTCTAGAACTAAGCTCTACATACATATTGCCTTGTTCAATGTTAACTATAATCTGAATCAGAGTAGGCATTAAATCCCTGGGGAAAGTGCTGAGGATCATATTTTGATATTCATTTGTATTATGGCTTTAGAATTGATAACAATCCTTTGGAATCATAAGTGAGAAAACCGAGGTGTTAAGATTAAGCAACCAGATGAACTAAAGACGGCTGATCAATGAGCAACAAAATACAGAGCCTCCCGGGGAGAAACAACTCATTTGCCAGAATAAACATCCCGGAAAGATCCAGACAGAGGGAGATGGATCCTCTTGACACAGGAAGAAAATAAAACAAAAAAAGCTCATCAAACACTCAGTCTCGGGGCTACAATTGGAACGGCTAAAATTAGCAGACATGATACTTCCACTGTGACCCGCAGAGCCGCCCGACCTAGCTCCCATCGCAACTCACAGGAACCACAGCTGTGCTGAAGTTGGAGGTTGGTGAGCCCAACAGAGAACGGAGCCAGCAAAGGGACCTCCATTAATCCATGGTCAGTGCTGGGAATAAGATGCCCCACCCAAGAGAAGGGGGCAACCAGATGGACAACATGTTGGAATCAAGCAGGAAGAGCCTGAACTAGGAACAGCAATGACTTCAGTTGGTTGCTCCCTCCCCAGAACAGATTCATGGGATTTGTTTGGCCTGGGTCACACCCCTGGCTGGGATTCAATAAGCCATCCCAAACCAATTCCCTACGCATAGCACACACTAACCCGGTGAAGGCCCCTGAAGTTCGACTGGCCTGGTGGGAAGGGGCAGGCATACACAGCCTCTGCTTATACCTCAGAGACGAGAGCAAACAGCAGAGGGCAGGAATCCCTCACCAGCATGCTTCAGAAGAACCATCACCAACAAGGAAAGGGGCTGAGACCTCCACTATACACCTGTATAGAAGAAACCAAAAACATGACAAGAGAGAGAAACAAGAAAAAGCCCCCAGCCCAAAACCTTGAGAACACTGATCCAGGAGAAGGAAAAACAAAAGAGACTAAGGGCAGCAAACATTCAACATCAGACACGGCTTCAATGGACATTAAGAGATATCTTTGGGATCTTGGAGACGAGCTCAAAACTGAAATATTAAATCAGGTAAAGCAAGATATAAGCAGATTAATAAAAGAAATGCTAAGCACCTCTCAAGAAGACACACATGGAAGAAGGGAGGAACACAAAAAAAGGAGAGAAACATTCAATAAAGAATATAAAGAAAATCTAGAATACATGAAGCAGATTCAAAGAGATTACCAGGAAATTAAAAACTTCATTGAAAGCTGGCAAAACTCCTTAAAAGAAACTAAGGATAGGCTATCAAAACTTGAAGACAAGTTTGCAATGTGTGATTATGAAAGGAAAGATCTCTTTAAAATAACAAGGAAACAGGCAGTAACAATACAAAGGCTACAAGACAACAAGAGAATCTATAATTTAAGAATAAGAAACATGAACGAAGAAGCAGGAATAAAAACAGGTGAATTACAAAGGCTATTCCTTGAAATAATTAAGGAAAACTTCACAGGCATGGGAAAAGAAAATGATATTCAGGTATCTGAGGCATACAGAACTCCAGCCACCTACAACTAAAACAGATCTACACCCAGACATATAATAATCAAGACACCAGAAATTAAATATAAAAACAGAATATTAAAAGCCGTCAGAGAAAAGAAACAAGATTACCTATAAAGGAAAGCCCATCAAGTTCATGGCAGACTTCGCAACACAGACCATCAGATCAAGAAGAGCTTGGAGCAAAGTATTACAAGCCCTGAAAGAAAATAACCTCCAGCCCAGATTGATGTACCCTGTAGAACTGTCACTAGAAATTAATGGAGAAACAAGATGCTTCCATGACAAAGAGGAACTGGGGGAATTTGTGACCACCAATCCAACCCTACAGAGAATACTGAAGGACATTCTAGAGAAAGAGAAAAAAATACCAGGATTTCAGGAACAATGGCAGAAAGGCCTCAATGAACGGGGCAGGCAGTAGAATGAAGGAGAAAACCAGACAAACAAAGGCAGAAAAACAGCATAGCAGAAATGAGGCAGAGAAGGTTGGCTATAATCTCTAACATAGATGACCTTAATACACTAAAAGAAAAAAAAAAGGCAGAGTAGACCAGGAGGTAGGGTCCATCAAGGTGCTCTGTATAGGAAATAAAATCAACCTGAGAGAGGGTTTATGGACCAAAAATCAAATATGAGAAAACAATGCTCTAGGTGACAGGGAGCCAGCAAGAAATAGGAGCAACTTGACCACCACTTGCACATAGGATGGAAAGACAGGATACTTACGTGCAGTAGAGAACTACTCAGCTATAATGAAGGAAAACCTAGAGGCTTTTGTAGGTAAAGGAATATAACTTGAGATCAAGTTCAGGAGTCAGAAGGTTTGGAACCACTTAGTAAACAGCAGGTTGCCCCCCACCACCAAAAATCTAAAAATTGAGGGAGTTGGTGGGACCCAAAATGCACAGCTCCCTGTGGGAATGCAAGGGGAGGAATAGCCTAAAAAAAGAAGGCAGAGGATATTGTTAACAGTGTACCAGGATCTAAAACCCACATTACTCACACTACTCTGCTTAGATGGATTATATTTTGATCCAGTTTGTCTACTTGTACTAGATTTGAGGGCACAGACAGTTATCCTGAAAATAGCAGGATATAGTATGGTAATCATCCTTGATTTCCTATTAATTTAATCTGAAGCTTGGTATAACTTACACTGTTTTACCATAACTGATCTTAATTGACTCTGGTATGTTAGATTGCTGTTTCGTATTGACAGATTTTATTCAAAGCTGTTATGATTGATAGTATCAAGTCTGAGAGTATAGGCAACTACACTGAAGATGACAAGATTCACTAGAATATCCACTCTGGTTTGATTATTACCTGCCTTTGAAGTTTTACATTGTCTGCAATGTTTTATTTTTACTAATATTGTTACGTACTGCTATATTCAATTATACTGATATATTCAATTATGCGTGATACTATAGATAATTCTATTGAAGATAGTAAGAGACAACACTGTAACCATTGTAGATCACCTTGTACTGTGTTTTATATGACTTTTTGGTTTCATGTTTTATAGGAATTTGTTTTTCCCTCTAATACAGAGAGGATAGAAATACATGTAGAGACTCATGCATGCGTAGCTGTTTACAGTCTCATTGTTTGAATATCTACTTTGTATGCTTTAATTTTGTAACTTTAACAACTATTTCTAAGAGGGCAATATGTAATTTATCAACTAGTGATTTCTTACTGTTTATCTTTATTTTTTTTAATTCTGTATTATTTCTTCCCTTTTTATGTTTTTTTTCTCTTTAAAAAAAAATAATAAACCGGGGACTATTCTAAAAATAAAAAAAGATTAAGTGATCAGGGCTGGGGATTTAGCTCAGGGGCATAATTGCCTGCCTTGCAAGCGTGTGGTTGTGAGTTCAATCCCTGGTACTGATAAAATAAATAAATAAAAGATTAAGCGACCATGCCAAGATTCAAACTTAGATGTTAAAGACCATACATTTAACCACTACACACTTTATAATTCTTTGTAAATTACTCTTTATATACAGGAAAACAGTAAGCTTCCTCATTTATTCACATTACTCTGCTCTTTATAAATTTGTATAGTTTTTTCAAAAAAGCACTGCTTTGTGAGGGTAGTCATTTGAATATTACTCTGTGTTGTGACTATAAGCAAAACTTTCCATAACACCTTCTATTTGATGTTGCTGCTATGTGAAAGCCAGTAATAATTGTCCATTCAATGATGTTTTGCACATCTTAATTATAAAAATCAGTTGATACTTTTGGAATTTCTAACTAAATAATTATGCATTGAAAATAACAAATTTTCTCTTTCATTCAAACTATTACAGCATTTACTTTAACTCTGTTGAGGTTTTTGTTTTCTTCTGGAATGGGCAGAAGTTTTAAAATAACATTAGTTAGTAATAATCAGAAAAGGCAGTTTTTTTGTGGTTTGTTTGTTGTTGTTGTTGTTGTTGTTTTTAGCTCAGACTGGCCTCAAACTCCTGGCAGTCTTTCTGCCTCAGCCTCTCGAGTGCTGAGATTACTAGCATGCATCACCACATCCAAGTAGAGAAGGTACTGTTAACCATGATTTTCCACTGAAATGCCTCTAAATGTTATGGTTCTGATCTAAATATCCCCCAAAGTCCCATGTATTCAGAGATGGAGCTTTTGGAAGATGACTCATTCAAGGGGAATTATATTCCTCAGTGGACTGAATCATTGATGAGTTCTTAGCTGAATATGCTGTTAGGACATAGGGCCTGGCTAAAGGAGGTGGGTTACTGGGGGCATGACGTGCAAAGGTGCATTCTTCTCCCCATCTCCCATCTATCTGTCTGTCTGTCTATCTCTCAGTCTGTCTCACTGCTTTTTAGCTGCCACAGATTAAGCAGTCTTTCCCACTGTGCCTTTCTACCACAATTTTTCTGCCTTGGAGCTGACAGCATGGACTGTCTTCTGAAACTGTGAGCCACAATACACTCTTCTCCCTTAAGCTGCAGTGTTGTGCATTTTATCTCAGCAACAAGAAAGTGGCCAACAAAAAAGAAAGAAAGTGGCTAACACACACGAAGTAAGATATGGCTATGTTAAAGCATCCTATTTCTAGATTTCCATTAGTTCCTAATCTTACACAGGTTTTGAATCCTTAATTCAAAAATCTGAAATCTGAAACACTGAGTTGTGAACTGTTGCTCAAAAATTTTAAGATTTTGGAGTGTCGTGGGTTTACGATTTTTGGATAGGGGATGTTCTACTAGTAAAGCCTATGCAAATATTACAAAATCCAAAAAATTCTGAAACACTTTAGTATCAATTATTTCAGATAAAGGTTCCTCAACTTACATATGAAAAATAAATAATTTTATAGAATATCCACTAATTTCAAATGTATGGACTAATGATGTAACATATTAGAAAGTCTAAGTGTGGGTTTTATATTGTTTTACTGTAAAGAGGAATTTCATCCCAAAACTCAGTGTCAACTGAAAGTGTCGATTGAAACGCCACTAAAAAAATAATTTGTCAACCATAATACTGGCACCAAACTCAGACTTCTTGAGAGTTGTGACAAATTTCATAAATCAGAATTTGAAAATTAGCTAAAGCTCCATTTATTAAACAAAAAAAGAATAATGAATCAATGAAGATTTTGAGATCATTACCTTCTGAGGGTCAAGCTTGCCCAGAACTACTTCCATAAAATCTTCATCTGAAATTATAATGGTTGTGTCAGCAGAGCCTTCAGCAGGACCTTGATACACTTTTCCAGAGCCATTCTTCAGATCAATAGCTGGGAAAAACAGAAAGAAAACAAAGTGTATCACATTTTCCCCTCAAAATCTGAGAATACAGGGGAAAACAGGCAGCCAGCATGCCACTCTGGTAAGTGGCTGTGGCCTCCCAAGCTGCGGCCGCCCTAGGGCGAGAACCATACCAGCATTTCTTAAGATCCGCACCATGTTGGAACTTGGGGTGCTGGGAAAACAGGCAGCCAGCTCACAGCTCTGGTGGGTGGCTGTGAGCCTACAGGCACGCAGGCTAAGAATCAAACATCCATCTCATTCGCCCCCTACCCCCACTCCCCGCTAGCAAGTGAGAGCATCTCTTGCAAGTTTGACTATATGCAATATAGCAAATAAGGGGGATTTTCTTCTGCCATCTCTTTGAAGGCAAATATTTTTATCTCTAATGTTTTGCTCTGTTCTGACCAATAGTATTGCTCTATTCAATATTCTGTTTTTATAATTTCGGTATTTCCTTCAATATTGCTCTACCTGATTGAAGGAACAACTACTATGAAGAAAACCAGATATACTATTGTACCTATTGCTGGTATCCTGATAACCTGCTGTGAGGTTCTGTACCAATTTCACTGCACTGCCTCAATTGGCTTTGTTGTGTCTTGTTCTGCTGTATTTTACTACCTTTAAAATAAAATAAAATAATAAAATAAATAAAATAAGAAAAAATTAAAAAAGTAAATAACAACAAAACAGATCAGTAAGGTACTGAGCAACCTGAAACATGATATAACTAAACAGATAATGGACTTAAAAAGCAAAAGGAGGAAAAGAAAGTGCTCTAAAGGATATAACTGCATGTATGTTTAAGTGTGTAGGATTGATAACCATGTTGCTAAGTTTTTGTTGGATCAGTGAACAGAACTGTTTGCAGCCTCACTGTTTGAATGTCCACTTTGTATGCTTTAATTTTGTAACTTAAACAACTATATCCAAGAAGACAATATGTTGTGAAATTAATTTTGTTTTGAAAATTAATGTTGTACTTACTCTTTACTTTTTATCTACAGACAAATCTGCCATTTAGAAAGGCTTTTTTGTATAAAGAGGTTCTTTGAAATAGTCCAATTAATAATGGCTTTCCAAAGTTTTCACAAGACTAAGATATAAGTATGAATTAATACAGAGTAAGATATTATAATGAAGCAAAATGAAATTAAAACAGACTACAGTTCACAAAGGAGAAAAGTTCAGTTGTGTGTTGGTTGGTTGAACAGCAAGATGATAAAAATAGATTTTAAAAATATTCTAGTTTGTTATACACTGTGATTTATAAAACAGTTAATAATGTAAGTTTTTAATTACTTTCTCTTCCTTTAATGAACTTCTTGACAAAAAGAGCAATTGTTCAAAAGAAATGGAAATTAGGGAGGGAGGAGGAAGAAAGAAAGGAAGGGAAATGAAAAAAAAAACTACAGAAGAAGGATAAAATTGAAACCAAGCTTTGTAAATAGGGAGAGGAAGATGGGTTGAAGAGAGGAGAGAGGATTGGGAAATAAAGAAGAATCAAGACAGGTCATTCACAGGTACAAATTCCCTATGATGAATGTGACCATTATGGATATCTAAATGGTATCTATAAACTTAATAAAAGGGGGGGGGTTACATGCCCCAGAAACAGCTATGTAGCTGAACTACTGAAAAATGTAACTTTTTTGCTATCTACATGACATTTACAGAACTTTAAACTTATACTTTAGAAAGTCTGTAGAGTCTCATGTATGACTGAGACCATGCATACAGGAAAACCAATTCTTTGGTGAATGTACTTTCTCTTACTTAAGTGGAGGAGCAATCCTATTGCTCTCCCTAGACTGTGTAAGAACACCCAGCTGAGGGTCAAGAAAAGGTGCACATGCACAGGAAAACCCAGCGCACTTAGTGTTCTGCTTAGCAAGCTCTGCTCCAAAGATAAACTTAAATTACTCCAACTCTCCACAGAAGACAATTTTGCCAACTAAAGAAAGAAAAAAAAAAAAGTTTGCTTTGGTAAAAGCAAATGGCAAGAGAAGGGACCATTTTGCTTTGTGTTCATGATTAATTCACCTCATAAGTTTCTAGTATGAGTGTCAAAAAATATATGAGGTATTAGAACTATGAGATGAAGAGCAAAGCCCCTGATTTTACTGACAATTATATGAAAAGACCTTCATAATATGCATTATTTGTATGGCATTCAAAAAGGGGGAGGAATGGAAGGGAGGAAGGAAAGGCAGCAGGTAGAAAAAATTTTTTTGCAGTGCTAGGGACTGAAACCAGGGCCTTCACACTGAACTTCATGCCCCGTCCTTCTTTTATTCTTCTTATTTTGAGACAGGGTCTTCTTAGGTTTCCCAGGCCAGGTTACAACTTTCCTTCCTTCTGCCTCAACCACCCTGAGTGCGGGGGTTACAGGCAAGCAGCACTATACCCAAAAGGAAAGGACGATGTCACATAAGATGAAGCCCCTGCATTTGACTGGTTTCACATTAATTCTGCACAAGCCTGAAGTCTTTTTATACTTGTACTTTTTGTATATACACACTTCCATATATACTTATATATGAAAAAATATACATATATATGACTCAGGAATAAAACTGCACTGCATGTAGCTTAATGGAAGACTACAGGACTAAGACAGACTCAGTTATTAGCAGTCTACTTTCCCACTCACTCACTCAGGCATCTTTATAGACTGTTTAAAGCCATGATCTTTCAAGTGATAAAACTTTTCCTTGTGGAAAGCTAACAACCAATGCTGATAAAAGAAGGCTTAAGGAAGCGACAGTCCTCAACAAGAATACAAAAGCTGGGGGTAAAGAAGTGAAGCATCCAATCCTGCCGTGTCTCGAATCATGGTCTACAATATGGCTCATTAGAGAATCCACCACTACCTTGATTTACAGGTTCATGCAAGGTCCAGCCAATTTCAGTGTAGAAATGAAGAAACTGATGGTACATGGTTTCTTTTAGTGGCAGAATTTAAGTGTTTTTATAAGTAATTTTAACTCTATATAATCATTAAGACACTGAAATGGTTTATTAAAGTTTCACACTCTGCAGCTTGTACCAAAGGAGGGTTGAGGTAGTAAATGAAAATGTGGCATTTCCAAAGTTGGTACTACAAATCAGGAAGCACTACCATTGGACAAAGGAGCTCCTTTTGCCATGCCTTCTACCCTGAAGGTTAGGTCTTTGTGGGCACAAACACATCTTTTTTTTTTTTTTTTAAAGTACCAGGAATCGAACTCATCTCATGCTTGCCAGGCAGGTACCATGCCACTGAGCTACATCCCTGGCTCACAGACACATCTTGATTTTGTGCCCCATATACTTACTTCCTTGAAGGGAAAGTACAGTACCTAGGAACTGTTAAATGGATGACTAGATAAAGACATGAAAAAAGAATCTTTATCAAAAAATAAGAGACTTAAGTTAAAATTAAAATTTTAAAAATAAGCAATGTTTTTGTGCTCTTTCTGCCAAAATTTGTGAATAAACAACAAATAAACACACACTAAGAAACATTCTATAAAACAACTGCCTCCACTCTTCAAATGCACTGTATGTCAAGGTCATTTAAAACAGAAATACCTCCAGACTAATGTGGACTAAAGACACTTTATAATAAATACAGGGATGAATCTCAGACCCTGATCAGTTTTTTTCCTCTCTTTATTGCTATCACTGTTATTATTACTATCATTATTCTTTTGTTGCAAAGGGCACGATTGGGGCAATTAATGAAGTTATATACCCTTCAGGACACCATGTCAGCAAGTTACTTTTATAAAATGGGATAGAATTTTAACAATTTGGCAAGACTGCATGAAATACATGTTGTCTATTTTTCTATAAATGTGAAATTATTTCAAACGAAAAATTATAAAATGATGGTAGCAAGTAATACATTTAAAGGAGGAAAGCCATAATTGTTTTAAGTGATTTTTTAAAAGTGCTTTTATGCGCACCTTCAAAGAGCAAATGCACATGGGAATGTACTCAAGAGCCGCTGCTATAGTCACTGTTACTAAGGGAACATTTCAACAAACAGGACTCACTTAACTGGAAAGCACGTTTCTTTCTAAAGGTCACTCTTTTTTTCAAATGCATAACCTACTCTTCTCAATCTCAATCCAAAATTCAGGACCAATATCCTTCAGATTTAGTTTATAACTAAGCTGAGAAACCCTAAAGGGTAATCTGATTGACTGCTAGAATCACCAAATCAGGAATTCATATGCTCTGATGACCAAAGGGTATCCTCAAAAACTAATGGTTTCTGATCTCAAAAGAATGCCAGTTTTCCAAGTCTCTGGCACATTTTCTCATTCTTTAACACCTCACTCCTCAATATGCTTTCATCCATAGGGGAAAAGCTTAATTCCATCATGGAGGAATAGAAAGGAGGAAAGAAAGATGATTGCACAGTAATGACCTCTTGTATACACTGTTAATCTTTTAAAAATCGGGCAATTCGAAATTTGGGGTAAGATTTGATCGCAGGTACAACCCCAAAAAAGGGGGGAATATATTTGAAGTATAATCAAAAATATGGTGACTGTTTCAACATTAAAAATTACAATAAGGTCCGGAGGTTTAGCTCAGCGGCATAAGTGCCTGCTTGGCAAACGCAAGATCGCGAGTTCGATCCCCAGCACCAAAAATTTAATCAATTTTTTAAAAAAGGGCTGAGGATTTAGTTCAGTGGCTAAAGTGCATGTCTGGCAAGCACGAGGTCATGAGTTCAATCCCCGGTACCCAAACAAACAAACAAACAAAAATTACAGCAGAAGACACATTATCATTAGTCCTTCGCAAAGCACTTCCTCTTGCTTCACACCGACTTCTCCCATCAGCCCTGCCACTTTTTAAAGCAGTTCTGGATATCTTTCATGAGTAACTTTAGCTGGCATTATCATGGTTGCCTCAATGTCCTGAATCAGTTCAAAACATTTACTTTCAAGGACATTTTTACTGTGGGGTCATATAGTGCTGGAGCTGGTGAATAAGGTAACAAGGACATACCAAAATGTTTTTACTAATCTGGCTCTCCACTGAATGGTATCTGACAGCAGTATTCACCATATTTTTTATTATATCTGATAAAGACACTACCAAAGAATTCCAGAACAGCTTCACAAAATGGTGAGAATGATGGAATAAGTGTGTTCTGAAGCAAAGGGGGGTGTTTTGAGGAGGATTAATAGAAATGTTTTTTTACTATAATATTTTTCTATTCATCTACATACGATGCTTTTTGATCAGCCCTTGCATTACACATTTGTCTCCCTTTTCCACCTTTCTGAATTAACATCCTATAAGTATTTATGTCTTCTAAAACATGTAGGTACTGGGACTATACACCATTATTTCTCTTTATACTATTATATAACAAGTTGTATATAATGAGCATATGTTACCTAAAAGGAATAGCAAATATCAAAAGGAAGTGGTTTATACTGAACAAAACTTCAAAATGTTTTCTAAGAATAGATTATTTCAAAAATTCTATTTGATCTAGATATCTTTTAGGTTTTTGGTCTAACTGATCACTTATAGTGATCCTTTAGATGTAATAAATAATAAAACAATGTGATTTTCAAGGCACTTAACCAGGTACTCTTAAAGGCAATCTCAAAATAAAAATAATGAAACTCTTCAAAAAAGCTGCTTCTGCTATGCAAGTAAAAGCCCAGACATACCACTTTTCCTTTAAACTATCTGTGCTGCCACATTCCTATATGATTGTATGGTGCACAAACACCAAGGGAAAAGATGATTTGTTCCATCACTTATAGTGCTTTTAGAAGTATGGCCTATAGCCCTGGATTTCAGGTAACAATGCAGTCTACTACATTTAATACACTAGCTCACTGATTGCAGAGAACTACAGCCACATTTGAATTGGGCCTAAACATTAAATGGCCCTAGATTATCAACAAGTCCCAAGCTCTGGAGTCCTGCATCTCTTCAGGGGCATGAAGCCAGCCCCAACTACATAGTCTCCCACTATCTCACAATTATGAAAGACAGGAAAAGTTCTCCAAGTTTTACACCAACCTTGATGCTTATTCCTTCACCCTCCCCCAGGGATCAAACTCACAACCTCCCACTTGCCAGTAGGCACTTGTGCCACTGAGCTATATCCTTGGATTTTCCTAGATGCTTCTTTTTCCACATCAGTAAGCAGATTCGGGGACTGCAGTGGCTGGACTAACAATAACAGACCCGTCCCCTGTAGCCTTCTAGGTAGAAAAATATGAAAATTTAAGTTACAGTGAGCATTCCATTTGCATCCTGTAATTCTCCAACAACTCCAGAGATTAGAATAATCTAACACATACAGATAGTCACACAGCAGATGCAAAAGACCTGGTAAGAGGTTTTTCTTTTATTCTCTTTACCTTCTAATATCTTTCTTCAGAAAATGGTAGCAGGGTCTTTCTAGACCTCTGCATTAGTGAAAGAAGACTGCTTTCTTTCTGCATCACCTCAGTTTAGAGTGGGTGGCTGGCCAGCCTGCAAACGTGGTACTCTATTGGATAATTTTCCTAGAGATAAATGAGCACCTCTGATTGCAGTCTGTACAAATCAAGCAAATAATTTTTATTTTATGCTAATATAGTAATTTACTGTTTTGGGATGAAGAAAACAATTCTCAAACTGTTAAATATAATGACTTCATTTGACCAAAGAAAGATAAAGATTAGTTTTTTGAAAATATGCAGCCAACTGACTGTTTTAAAGTACAGTAATATCTTGGTTCTAGAGCCCCCATTGGATATCATAATCCAAGGATGCTCAAGACCTTTATATGAAGTGGCACTGCATTTGCATATAACCTTGAAAATATTCCCTTTTATTTTTCTTTGTTTTTATTAGTACATGTTTGTAGTACATGATGATAATATTCATCATGGTGAGTTGTCACATGTAAGTAACACATATACATAGTTGCTACACTGTGTTGTTTAGGGAATCAGAGCAGTAAAAAAGTACCCTTACAAGTTTGGTAGAAATGTATCATTTAGAACTCACTACATTTCCAATGTACAGTTGACTGAATCTGTAGGAGTAGAGTGAAAACTGTACTAATTTTAGATACCACAATCTAAAATTTTATGTTTTGCTTTTCTGCATGTCTTTAAAAAAAAAAACATGAGCACCATGAAATCTATTACTGTCAAAAAACACTTTATCTCAGTTTACCTATCTACAAAGAGACTCTAATTATAATAATATTTCTATCTCTTTAGAGTTATTTTAGAATATTAATCACCATTATGACTTACTCCACTTAGCTGCAGTATTTCCACCTTTAGTAATATGCCACTCAAATACAGCATTTACTTTCCTCACCACGTTGTGCCCTTCATCCTTAAGCCGACGATTTATTTCCTTAAATACATTAGTACTTTGTAGTTCCCCACTCTGGCAAAGAGACAAAATAGAATGCTAAAGTTCTGTAAAAATGACTCAAAGAGAAAAATAATTATAAATGTATACAATAAAAATGATCTTTAAAATCTGCATATAATTAACAAACTACTTTTTTCACTATCTTAAGAGGATGCTACTTTCATCAGAATTAAAACGTTTTATATATAACAGTGTATGTACTATTTATTTATATATATCCCCATCATACCCATACCCCCAGGACTGGGGACTGAACCCTTGAGTCCAGTGCTTTTTCACTGAAGTATATACCAATCCTTTTTAAAATTTTTATTTTGAGTCTTATCCAGAGTAGGATCAAACTTGTAATCTTCCTTGTATCCATCTTCTAGAGTTCGGAAACATTTTAAAAGGAAAGTAGGAAACTGGATAATCTATGTCCTAGTAAACTTCAGGAAGATACTGAACCAATCAACTTCTGTGCTCTCATTTTTGTCTGATACTGAATTACATGAAGCCTCAATTTCTTTCTAGTGCTACATAGATTTTAATTTTCAATAAGTTATATGATAAAATGGCTTATGACAGAAAATTAAAGCCCATAGGTAATAACCTCAACATCTTCAAGCTAGTACTTTGAAAACAAGATAAACATTTTTATCAAATGTCTCACTCAATGTGTTAATAGAGGATACAAATGTTTAATAAATATTTATACTTTTATTTTTATATTTATATACAACACACATTTTAATACAAATATTTAAGTCAAAAAAAGATATAGGATATTTAAATTTTTCACCTATTTTTAATGCAACATATTTTAAGGTTTCTCACTAAACAACTGATTTAAGTACTATAAAATTAGAAAATTATTTTCTCCTAAAAAATTTCCTTCACATCAAGAGTTATAAATCTATTCATACTCTTTCATTTTCAAAAATAGCCTGAACATTCTTCAAATGATCATAACAAATTCATAAGCAATGAAATGACTTGGATATCAGATTTTATTACCTACCTCAGGGTGTGTCTTAGCTGAAATATCAGATGGTGGTACAAGATCTACATATGCATTTGAAATAACAGTATCTCCAGTTTCTAGAATCTTACAAGTAGAACAAAACAAGAAAAAGAAGAGTTCATTTGAGGATTTCATTGAAAACAATCTTAGTGAAATGCTAGACATTTAAAATAAATTTATACTTTTGTTTCCTATGAAAAAGAAAATAACCCAAATAAAATAAAAAGTTAGAAATATAAACGACAAGATAAATAAACATGAAGGCTTTTTTATTTAATATAATTATTATTACTAACCCTGACTGTAAATCGAATGACACCCTTAAAAAAAAAAAAGTATGACCTGACTTTATCCCCTAAAATATCAGTTTAAATGGCCTGTAATGGAACTACCACATTAGCCTTTGGGAATTTTTTTTTTTCCAAATATAAATATTTTTAATAGGGAGCAAAGGTGAGAAGTGTTAAATTCTTATAAATAGTAAAAGAAATGGTACAATATCCACCCAAAGCACATTTTTTCCTGTTAATACAGGATAAAACTAGCTAGGAATGTGCTGTTAATGTAGTGATTCAAGTTCTTCAAATTAGAAGCATATATGGCATAAAATGAATGTTTGTTCTTTTATGAAAATAGTCATTAATCAATTCTAATCCTTTATTTTAAAGTATTCCAATAACAATTCTTTCCTAAAAATTACAGTATTAGGCTAGAGATATAACTCAGTGGCACAGTGCCTTCAAGTGCACGGTCCTGAGTTTGATTGTCTAGAAGAAAGACAGACAGACAGACAGACAGACAGACAGACAGACAGACAGAAAGAGAAAAGAAAAGAAAGGAAAGGAAAGGAAAGGAAAGGAAAGGAAAGGAAAGGAAAGGAAAGGAAAGGAGAAAAAAAGAAAGAAAGAATGAACTACAACATTGTTACAAAAGCAAAAGATAATTTCTAGAAGTTAAGGTAGTACTTAATTAAAATTTTAATTTTATCAGTCAAGTTTTCTCAATATGGTAACCAATTTTTGTATGTATTACAGAATTATATATGGTAAGAATCTACACTTACATCCAACAGTTCTTTCAGAAAATAGAAAAGAAAAATTCCAGTGATGGAAGGGGAAAAAAAGATGAATGAAGGTATAATAAAAAGTTCTAAAGCCCTAGAATTTCACCTTGGGAGCCAGTATGACCTGAGTTTTTAATCCCAGCTCAACCACTTTCTGGGTAGCCATAAGAAACTTATTTACAACATCAAGATTTTTTATGAATAGATTTTCTTACATTTCAATGCTGTAATTACATATATTAAGCACAGTAATATAATCTGTTATAGTATCTCAATAAATAAAAACTGTTACAATTACTACTGGAGTTGTTAAACCTGCTCTATGTAATACAAAATCATCACACCAAAAAGTATTAGCTGGTTAAATGTGTTAACAAGAATTATGTCTTAAAAACTTAAAAACAGAGCATTGATTGAATGTCTTTTTAATGTAACACACCTTTATTTGGCTTGTTACTATTAGGCCCAGACTGCAATGCAAAATGTTAAGTTTGTGGATTACTATATGATTAAGAAGCAAGTATTTTCTGTCGAAGTAAAATAACTATGAAGAATGTAATTTCATTGTTTTACAGGACATTAACTAGTTTTGGCTCTAACTCAGCAAACTTATTTTAGGATATTGTTCTAATTCTCTTTTGAACCAGTTTTTCCATGTTGCAAAACCCTTAATAATTTTAAAAGAAAAAACAAGATGCATAAGGTATCTTACATTCAATTACAAATTATCATTGGTTAAAAGAAAAAAAAAAAAACAACTTTCTAAGTTTTACCCCATATCCATATAATAAAACAAAACAAAACAAAAATTAAAGAAAACATGGTGAGAGGAACAAAAAGATAGAGTGTGCTAAAAAAGTAAGAAAAGTACCCCTAACTCTTACCATACCTTGGTTTGAAAGTGAATTCTGTTACCCTCCTTCCACATCTCAGTTTTTAGAGTTTGTCCTGGATATACTGGTTTTGCAAAACGAGCCTCAAAAAAAGAAAAAACCGAGTTGGTTATAAAATTAAAAATGCTTTAAGAAACTACTTGTGTGTGGTGGGGTGGTAGGTCAGAGTGCATAAAAGGAAGAAAACGGTTTAAATAAATTTAGACTAATGAAACATCTAAATATGAAGACGCTAGTAAAGAAAGCAGACATAATACCAAAAAAGTGAGCAAATTCTTTGTGTTTCAAAACATGCAATTACTGGGCCAGGGATTTAGCTTAGCAGCATAAGCAGGGCAAGCACAAGATCATGAGTCCGATCCCGGGCACCAAAAAAAAAAAAAAAAAACCCATACAGAATTATTAAGCAACATTTTTTCATGACATACTAAGAAACAAAACTATATTGAATAATTACAAGGTAAACACCACAACTATTCAAAGAAAAAGTTAAAGATAGTTCTTATTACATATGGAAGAATGTGGCATGGGAAGGGTACACACAGCAAAATAATTCTACTTTTTAGCTCGTATTTTTCTATAATATTTTACAGAAAAATATTATACATTGGCTCTCTATATACATTACAGGATAATAAAATAGCTGTAATGAAACAAAAAGTATTAATCAGTATTATCAAGGGCAAGGCATCAGAAAATGCATTTTCAATGTTGCATACATAAACTGTATACTAATAAAAGATTTTGGAACTGGCCTTAAATGGTTTAAGCGCTATACCTTTGACTTACAGGAAAATACTATGCCTATAGATACTTTCTCTTGTTTACACAATGGATAAATCTTGAAATCAACAAAAACATAAAAACCTACAAGTAATATGTAGCTATTATTAACGGGTATATATTTATTAGAGTTCAAATATATATATTCACCTAATATTTTCAGATAAATTAAGGCAAATTTTAGAAAAAATAGTAAATCTTAAGTTTTTAAGTATATAAATCGATATATGTACATTCCTAATTAACTTATAAAACCAATTAATCTGTTAAAACTGTGGTAACTATTATATGGTGCCAGGGTAATACAGATAATTATACCTTCAAAAAAAAAATATGCCAATTGTCAACTCGATAAAATTATAAAAATATACATTGCTACAGCGTAGTAGTTATCTTAAGTCATAAAATTCCTTTTCTTTAATGACAGGGAAAGAATATTCGAATTATGCAAATACCTTAATTGCCTTGAACTTTGACACATCATTATCTGCAAACTGCTGTAAAACATGCCTGGCTGAAAACCCAAAGGAGCATAATCCATGTAATATGGGCTTCTCAAAACCTAACAGAAAAAAGGAATTTAGATGAAAATAAGAACTTTTCTTATTTAAAAACCAAGTTAATTTAAAATTTTAAAAATGCAATTTTAAACTGAAATACAACAAAGTATATCATCTACCTTAAGAAAAATGGAAAATATTCTATAAGTAGTACTTTTTAGGGGAGAAATAATGAAAAATCAACAACAAAAAAAAAAAAAACAGGAAAAGAATGTGAGAGATCTGGGAACACAAAGACCGTGAGAATCCCTGGTGGTGATTTACTTCAATGCCATATAGACCAGCGAGCCCCACTCATGTTTGGTCCTTGTGTCGGTGGCCTTATTTTCCTGGTGTCTCTCACATCCTTGCCCACAGTCTTGTCCTGCAGTTGGCACACACAGAAGCTTCACTCCACCATAATCTAAATTTCAAGTACACCATTTTCTTAGCATTACATCCAACCTTTCAATAATCTCTGCTCAAATATAATGAGAGCTTTTCTAAAATGTTAATCAAATTACTAGTCACAAATAGCAGTGTGTTTTATTATTTAGATACCTGAGCTAATATTTTTCACTATACATACTAGCAACTCACCTGCAAGGCTTGCAAAGTTAGGGTCAATGTGCAAAGGGTTCCAGTCTCCACTGAGGCGGTACAAAGCAGCCTGTGATGAAAGAATAAGAGATGGTAGTAGCATTAATTTAAAAAAAAAAAAAAAACACTCAGTGAAAGAGGAAATACAGCTGGATTTTATACAACATATGCACCAAAATGTACCTAATCCAAATTCTGATTTTTAACTGTCTCTTTAAAATAACAGAAAAACAGGAGGGCTGGGGATTTAGTTCAGTGGTGCAATGCCTACCCGGCAAGTGGAAGGTCCTAAGTTAAATTCCCAGTACCCCTCCAAAAAAACAAACACAAAAAAAAACACACTGAAAATGTGGCTCACTCACAGAGTAACCTGAGTTCGATTATCAGAACAGAAAGAAAAAAAAGAAAGATTATCTCTAAATTAAATGTTTTTCGCAACAGCTGACAATGAAATCATTAAAGGGGGAGGAATGAGGTTGTCAAATAATAGGAAAAAAAGCCTAGAATTACACCCGACTGCCTGAGGACAACTCCCAAAAGGAATTCATCAATCTACTCTCATTAAACCACAAAGAAGATAAGGTAAAAATATGTTTAGAGTCTCTTCTAACCAGCTTTCTTAAAAGGAAATTTTAAATTGAAGACCATAAATGCCAAAGACTTCTCACAATCTTTCATTCTTCTGTTATACTAAATCCTAAATATCTGTATATCCTGCAAGAAAGCAGACTGACAGGCTGCCAATATGTTTAAATCTCTGGTTAATCCAGATTTTCACATCACTTAATTTACTTAGATAAAGTAGGATTAGTAAAAAGGTTTAGATGTAATAGAGAAAAAGTCCCTTCCTTGGCATTTAAACTGTGCATTTTTTAAGCTAACAGAGTACTCTGGAGAATTAAAGCAGAGGAAATCATAAAACAACCAATAATAGATATTTAATGAATCCATTAACTTGACCCTTTTGGGTCTACCTCAAAACTTCCATTTCACATCAAATATTGCTTTAAATTTTCCAAAACTATTAAAATGTTATGTAAAGTTGAGCCACACCAGCACATTTGACTTTTAAAATTACTATTTTTAACAAGTTTGATTTGCAGAAAATAACCTTCTATAATTCAGAAGAAAATTTAATTTCCTTATGTTTTATATAATTATAATAAGCTCTTTGCTTTCACCATTACTACATAAGACAGTTTTATAAGTTATTTACTTTTTAAATGACTCAATGTATCTTCTAAATATAACTAAATTAATATCTATTGAACACTAGTCACAAGATTTTGTATGTTAGAGGATTAAATTTTTTAAAAAGCATTTTACAAACAGTGAAATACTGTGCAAATAATGTCATGCTGTTTTCAAATCAAAGACACAATTAAATTTCTGGCATCAAAGAGAAGCTGTCAGATATATACAGACAAATAGCCCCTAATACCCAGGAAGACCCAGATTCACATCTAGCTGCATCATTAATAGGGCAGATTCTTCACTACGTTAAGCCTTAATTGTCTTTTTTTAAAAACCACTGAGAGTCTATAAGGATTTACTTTCACAGTAAATTAAAAAAGTAAATGGGGTAAAACTCACAAGGTATCAGCTATGATAAGTATTAATGTCTCAACAACCGCTATTTTTTAAAGATACAACAGAAGGAAAAGATGGCGGATTTGTAGACAACACTAGACAGACCCTCCCCTGAGAGAAACAATGCATGCCATAATAAAACACCCTGGAGAGGTCCGGACATAGGGAGAAGGATTCTATCGACCTAGGAAGAAACTAAAGGCAAAAGACCTGGTCAAACATGCAGTCCCAGGGTACATTGCAGAAGCTGAGATTAGCGGCCACAGCACTCTCCAGCTGCCTGAATTCACACCGTTGTCAAAACTCGCCAGAGCAGCCCAAGCTGGCAGCTGTGACCCACTGCGACTGGCTTGAGCAGCCTAAACGCATTGGGGCACCCAAAATGGCGCCGCTATGACTAACCAGTCGGGCTGAAAACTGAGGCTGGTGAGCCCAAAGGAGAAAAGAGCCAGCAAGGGACCTGCATTAAACCACGGTGAGTGCTGGGAATAAGGGCACAAAGGCAAGGGCGCAACCAAATGAACGACATGTTGGAATCAGGCAGGAGGAGCCTGAACTAGGAACAGCAGTGACTTCACTTGATTGCTTCCTTCCCAGAGCAGATTGGTGGGATCTGCTTGGCCTGGGTCACGCCCCTGGCCGGGACCCAATAAGCCATCCGAAACCAATTCCCAATGCGCAGCGCACACTAACCCATTGAAGGCGCGCGAAGTTTGACTGGTCCGGTGGGGAGGGGCCAGCATACACAGCCCCTGCTTACACCTCAATGACCAAAGCAAACAGGAGAGGGCAGAAATGCCTCACCAACGTGCTTCAGAAGAACCATCACCAACAAGGAAAGGGGCTGGGACCTCACTATACACCTGTATGGAAGAAACCAAAAACATGACAAGAGAAAGAAACAACAAGAAAAAGCCCCCAGCCCAAAATCCTGAGAGCACTGATCCAGAAGAGGGAAATACAAAAGAGACTGAGGGGAGCAAACATGCAATATCAAACACGGCTTCAATGGACATTAAGAGATATCTTCAGGACCTTACAGATGAGCTCAAAACTGAAATATTAAATCAGGTAAAGCAAGATATAAGTAGATTAATAAAAGAAATGCTAAGCACTGCTCAAGAAGACACACATGGAAGAAGGGAGGAACACAAAAACAGGAGAGAAACGTTTCATAAAGAAAACCTAGAATACATGAAGGAGAGTTAAAGAGATTCCCAGAAAATTTAAAACTCCATTAAAAGGTGGCAAAACTACTTAAAAGGATAGACTCTCAAAACTTGAAGACAAGTTTGCAATGTGTGATTATAAAAGGAACGATCTCTTTAAAATAACAAGGAAATAGGCAGTAACAATACAAAGGCTACAAGACAACAAGAGAATCTATAATTTAAAAATAAGAAACACGAATGAAGAAGCAGGAATAAAAACAGGTGAATTACAAAGGCTATTCCTTGAAATAATTAAGGAAAACTTCACAGGCATGGGAAAAGAAAATGATATTCAGGTATCTGAGGCATACAGAACTCCAGCCACCTACAACTAAAACAGATCTACACCCAGACATATAATAATCAAGATACCAGAAATTCAATATAAAAACAGAATATTAAAAGCCGTCAGAGAAAAGAAACAAGATTACCTACAAAGGAAAGCCCATCAAGTTCATGGCAGACTTCGCAACACAGACCATCAGATCAAGAAGAGCTTGGAGCAAAGTATTACAAGCCCTGAAAGAAAATAACCTCCAGCCCAGATTGATGTACCCTGTAGAACTGTCACTAGAAATTAATGGAGAAACAAGATGCTTCCATGACAAAGAGGAACTGGGGGAATTTGTGACCACCAATCCAACCCTACAGAGAATACTGAAGGACATTCTAGAGAGAGAAGAAAAAAAAACTACCAGGATTTCGGAAACAATGGCAGAAAGACCTCAATGAACGGGGCAGGCAGTAGAATGAAGTAGAAAAGTAGACAAACAATGGCTGAAAAATAGCATAGCAGAAATGAGGCAGAGAAGGTTGGTAATAATCTCTAACATAGATGGCCTTGATAAACTAAAAAAAAAAAGGCAGAGTAGACCAGGAGGTAGGGTCCATCAAGGTGCTCTGTATAGGAAATATAATCAATCTGAGAGAGGGTTTATGGACCAAAAATCAAATATAAGAAAACAATGCTCTAGGACAGGGAGCCAGCGAGATATAGGGGAAACTTGACCAACACCTGCAGATAGGTTGGAAAGACAGGAAACTTATGTGCAACAGAGAACTACTTGGCTATAACGAAGGAAAAACTAGAGGCTTTTGTAGGTAAAGGAATACAACTTGAGATCAAGACCAGGAGCGAGAAGGTTTGGAACCACTTGGTAAACAGCAGGTTGCCCCCCACCCAATCTAAAAACTGAGGGAGTTGGTGGGACCCAAAATGCGCAGCACCCTGTGGGAGTGCAAGGGGAGGAATAGCCTAAAAAAAGAAGGCAGAGAATATTGTTAACAGTGTACCAGGATTTAAAGCCCACATTACTCACACCACTCTGCTTAAATCGATTATATTTTGATCCAGTTTGTCTACTTGTACTAGATTTGAGGACACAGACAGTTATCCTGAAAATAGCAGGATATAGTATGGCAATCATCCTTAATTTCCTGTTAACTTAATATGAACCTCTGTATAACTCACACTATTTTACCATGACTGATCGTAATCGAATCTGGTTAAAGTGCTTTTTTGTATTGACAGATTTTATTCAAAGCTGTTATGATTGATAGTATCAAGTCTGAGAGTACAGGCAACTGTACTTAAGATGACAAGAGTCACTAGGAAAGGATACCCACTCTGGTTTGATTATTATCTGCCTTTGAAGTTTTATACTGTCTACAATGTTTTATTTTTACTAATATTGTTATGTACTGCTATATTCAATTATAGTGTTATATTCAAATATGCCTGATGATGTAGACAATTCTAGTTATCTGAAGATAACTAGAGACAACACAGTAACCACTATAGATCACCTTGTACTGTGGTTTTATATGACTTTTTGGTTTCCTGTTTTATAAGAATTTGTTTTGTTTTATCTTGCTATGTTTTGTTTTTCCCTCTAATACAGAGAGGATAGAAATACATGTAGAGACTCATGCATACATAGCTGTTTACAGTCTCAATGTTTGAATGTCTACTTTGTATGCTTTAATTCTGTAACTTGAGCAACCATTTCTAAGAGGACAATACGTAATTTATCAACTAGTGATTTCTTACTATCTTTTTTTTGAAATTCTGTATTATTTCTACCGTTTTCCTGGGTTTTCTCTTTAAATTAAAAAAATAATAAGTCAAGCAAGGCTTAAAGATTAGTACTAGTATTTGTATCTCAGATGTTCCTATAAATGAAAAAAAACAACACTGTAAAGAAATATACTAATATCAAATTCACATGATTTCAACACTGGCATTGTTAAGATAGCAGTTAGCAAAGCCAATAAGTGTGAAAAATTACACAGCCTAACGGATGACTGGATTTTGGACTTAATTCAATCATGACACAAAATAAATATTCTCAATAAGTGAGGAATGAGGCTAAGTCTCATTTTATAAATATTTTAAAATAGCTGGCATATTTCAAAAAAAAGCTAAAATTTTGTTTTATTCTTATCATAGAAAAATCACAAAAGAGAGAGAGAGAGAGGTAAAACTGCTACATATTGTCTTACTTGTGCAATAAAAGTGGGTAGCAGGGTTTTCTGAATATAAGTAGGTTATTTAATTTGATTTTTAAATATTTACCATTAATTTGAGCTTAAATGCTAAAGAGGTTCAGAAATTACTCCTTAAATCATTATATCCTCCAAAAACAATACACAGATCAACAAGAATCACAAAAGCCATACAAATTCCAAACCTACAGTGTGTGTGAGCAGTCAGCAGAGCATATGAAAAACTTCATACTCTAATAATAGCAAAGTAAGCACCAATGTCCAGCTGATTCACTCTTGAGTAATCTCTGAGAGCCACAGTGGAGTGTGGAGGGCTTGGGGAAGAACCATGTTAAAAGCAGAGCACAGAAGAGAGAAGAGGAAACAAAGGAAAACCACTCCCAGATATAGTCCACTGTGAGGGTAACAACACTAAAAAGAATCCTGAGAGACTATAGCACGAACTACAGATAAAAGAACAAAAAGTGCAAAGGACTGAAAGGTAATCTCTGAAAGTCATCACTTCTAAAAAACAGATTGCCTCTGAGGACTGGGTGGTAAAGAAAAAATGCAGCAAAGTTACAATCCTAAAAGATAAATAAAACTAAAAAAAATTTTTAAATGAAACATCTCCCCAAAATACCCCATAGCTATATGCCATCCATTAAAGAAATTGTACTTTGCCACATAGAAAAATGTCATTTTCAAACAACTGATTTTGGAAACTATCCCAAACCATCAACCTTATCTACAAAATGCACAGAGGTAAAAACACTCTTCATCTATACAAAGCTATTATAAGTGAAACCAAAATAAGAGCCAAAACACTGTAGTGAATAGAACCAAAGATTGAAAATTGCAGAGTAAAGTCTGGCAAAAAATACAGCCTTTCCAGAACTTGAAATTGACAAAAAAAAAAAAAAACCTACAAAAAAACAATTCATGGGCCGGGGATTTAGCTCAGTGGCTTAAGCACCTGCCTGGCAAGTGCAAGGTCATGAGTTTGATAGCCAGTACCAAAAAAAACACCTACAGAACTTGGAATTGAGACACATGAAAAATAACAGCGAAGAGAAAAAGAAGTTGTACTCCAGAAAAACAACAGTCAAAAGGAAAACCACAGAGGAAATGAAGACAGTACAGACAACATAGAAAACAAAGCTGCCCACTCTAACTCCAGCTGCCAGAATGGAGTCCTTTTTCCACAAACACAAGGTGAGCCCAGAATGTCAGCAGCACACTAGAGAAGCAGCAGGACCACAGTGCTGGCTCCAAGACAGGTCCCAGGTTATCATACGCTGCAAATACAGCCCAGGGTTTTATTCACACTTCTTACCTATGTCAGCCCAAAGCTGGAAGAGAAATTCACTAGAAGCATTCACCATACGTGGAGCGATATAATCAGAAGGCATCTGAGAAATGGGTTTATTGTCTAAGAGTAAGTTACTGTGGAAATCAGAAGTCTCTGTGGTTACCCTACCACAGTGCCAGGGAGGGAGACAGCCATGGGGAATGGGTGGGCTAGTCACAGATCCCCTGAGGTTAAGCAGCAGTGAAGCTCAGGACATGAAAGATAAGGAGATCTCACCAACTGTGGTGAGAAGCTAGGTTGGTCATGTGGTTTTCTAAGCAGACTGGGCCTGAAAGTGCTGACACAGAGAGAGCACCCAGCTTCTGGAGGGACATACATGGAGAGGGGAAGGAAGAAGAGACACTATCCCGTCACTGATCAGTAACACAGCAGATGTGGCAGCCAGATGTCCCTATCTCCTAACTTTCTATTATTCTATAACCAGATTTTTCATCTCACTTTCCTCTCCGTGTCTTTCATTTTCAAATTTCACTTTATTCATTTTCTTTCTTCCATTTTTATTACTAATACATTAAGGTTTACTAATTTTTAGCTATTTTGCTGCTTTTCTCCTTTCCTTCATTCTATCATTATTCTCAGTCCCTTTCCTAATAAACTGTGAGCCCAATGTTTCTAAGAACATCTACATATTGTACCACCTTAGTTATTTAGCAAGGTCTATTCCTCACTACCAAACCCTTCTCCATCTCTCTTCCAAGTATGTATACCTTTTCTAGAGATCTACAGTATTTACTCTATAAATCAATCCCTTGCACGCAAATGTCTTAGAATAGATATTTTGGTCACTTCAGATGTCTACCTCTTGAGTAGCCTTTCGACTCCTTGAAAATGGATGACATTTGTTCTATTTGATTTGTATTTCCCACTGAATTTCAGAAAACCCATAAATTCCCTAAAATCCATACAAACTTTGGTTGTAAAATGTTTTTCAAAGAAATGTATATAATTTTAATCACATAATTGAATGATTACATGGCCAAACTCAACAACCTCTGTCAAATGATGAATGCCCACTCTTTATACAAAAGAAGCTGATTTAAAGAGGTTAAAAAAAAAAAAAGGAAACCCTTCTATTTACTATCTACAAACGCTGAAAACTATACATTTATTTCAGTATAACCCAAGAATAATAAAGAAGCATTTTGGGTATTCTGAATCATAAGCCTCTTCTATCCTAAGTTAGGCTTTATGTAAGTGTGAGTACATTCTTAAGAAACTGATAAAAATCCATGAGATAGGAATATTAAAAGGGAAACAGCTAATCTAAGGATAAATGACAGTGTTTCTCTATCACCTGATTATTTGGAACACATTAAAAAAATAGGTATAAACCTTAATTCTTGTTAAAATTGTATTTCTACTTGCCAGAAAACAAGCTCTGCATGTGTTCACATCAAACATGCAAAAAATTAACATAAAAAAGTGACCATTATAAAAATTTGATAGTATATACATTCATACATATGGTATAATTCCAGAGTCTTATGAATTCTCTGCTATATCTACATCATTATTCTTCTGACACCCTTAGAAGAAAATCTTGAAGTTCCTTAAAAAAAAAAAAATCCTTTTAGGGTTCCTTTTTTAAAAAAACAATAGTACTGAGATTCAAGATGCTGAATTGAGATATAGCATGATAGAGAGCCTCTCTGAGAAAAACAACTCAAATGCTGGAATCTGACACCATGGAGAGGACCGGACAAAAGGAGAGGAATTCTCGTGACCCAGGAAGAAACTGAGGAAAAAAAAAAGAAGAAGAAGAAAAAGAAGCATGGACACAGGGATGGAGCTGGGCACGCTCCTCTAGCTGTGCTGGGTGCGTCTTTGAGTCCAGCGACTCACAATTGGGGGGGCGGGGGTTGCTGAGCTCGAGACCCTTGGTGGGAGGAGGCGCTGCAACAGGGAGTGGAGACGGCAAGTGGAGCTGCACAGACTTTGGTGAGTGCTAGGAACTGGATTCCCCAGATCGAGATCACTGGCTGGACAACATATTGGATTTGGGCAAGTCAGGCTTGAATCAATGGCTGAGGCGGCTTCAGTCGGTAGCTCCTGGCCCAAAGTGGATTGGTAGGATCTGCCTGGGCTGGGCCATGGCCCTGATCGGGACCCAATAGCCAAGGATGAGACTGTCCCAAACCTATGACATCCGCAGGGCCCAGTCTAACGTGCTGAATTCACTCACTGGTTGAGAGGGGAAGGGTCGGCCTACACCCCGTCCCTGCGTGCACCTCACAGATCAACAACAGATGGGAGGGCAGCAGTGCCTAGCCAGTAAGCTGCAGAGGGACTTAAGGCAGTACACAAAGGTCCAGACACCTCCATTGTTCACCTGTCTGAGGGAAACCAGAAGCATGACAAGACAGAGAAACAGCAAAGGGTCTTCAACCACCGACCCAAGGTAAATAAGCCCAGGAGGGGTGAGTACAGAGGAGATTGAGGGCAGCGGACATGCAGTAACAGACACGGCCTCATCAGAAATAAAGAAATACTTCTGTGACCTCATCAACAAATTTAAATCTGAAATTCTAAGTCAGGTGAAGCAAGATATAAGAATATTAATAAAAAGAAATGCTGGGTACTCCTCAAGAAGACACAAATGGAAGAATGGAGGAACCCAGAGAAAGGAGAGAAGCCTTTGATGAAGAATATAAACAAAATCTAGAATACATGAAACAGATCCAAAGAGAATATCAGGAAATTAAAAACTCCATTGAAACCTGGCAAAACTTCTTAACAGAAACTAAAGACCAACTTTTAAAACTTGAAGATAGGTTTGCAATGTATGATCGCCAAAGAATGGATCTCTTAAAAATAACAAGGAAATAACGATACAAAGGCTAGAAAACAGTAAGAGGATGTATAACTTAAGAATAAAAAATGTGAATGAAGAAGCAGGGACAAACACAAATGAAATAAAAAGGCTATTCACAGAAATAATTAAGGAAAACTTCCCAATCATAGGAAGTGATGTTCAGATATATGAGGCACAGAACTCCAGCCAGCTACAACCAAAACAGATCTACACCCAGACATATAATAGTCAGGATCCCAGAAATCCATCACAAGAACAGAATAGTAAAAGCAGTCAGAGAAAAGAAACAGATTACCTATAAAGGAAAACTCATCAAAATCACAGCAGACTTCTCCATGTAAACTATCAAAAAAGAAGAGCTTGGAGTAAAATATTCCAAGTCCTGAAAGAAAATAACCTCCATATTGGGGTGCTGGGAAAACAGGCAGCCGCCAGCATGCCATTCTGGTAAGTGGCTGTGACCTGGCAAGCTGCGGCCACCCCAGGGCGAGAACCATTATCAGCATTTCCTGAGATACGTGATGCGCCATGTTGCACCTTGGGGCGCTGGGAAAACACGCAGCCAGTTCACCCCTCTGGTGGGCGGCTGTGAGCCTACAGGGTGCAGGCTAAGAAACAAACATCCACCACCACCCCCCACTAGCAAGTGAGAGCTGGAGATGTCTTGCAAGTTTGACTATATGCAATATAGCAAATAAGGGGGATTTTCTTCTGCCATCTCTTTGAGGGCAAATTATTTTTATCTCTGTTTTGCTCTGTTTTTATCAATGGTATTGCTGTATTCAACATTCTGTTCTTGTAATTTCGGTATTTCCTTCGATATTGCTCTGCCTGATTGAAAGAACAACTATTGTGAAGAAAACCAGATGTACTATTGTGCCTATTGCTGTTGTCCCAGTGGCCTGCTGTGAGGTTCTGTGCCAAATTTCACTGCACTGCCTCAGTTGGCTATGTCCTATCTTGTTCTGCTGTATTTTGCCACCTTTAAAACAAAATAAATAAACAAAATAAAAAATGAGAAAAAAATTTTAAAAAGTAAATAACAACAAAACAGATCAGCAAGGTACTGAGCAACCTGAAACATGATATAACTAAACAGATAATGGACTTAAAAAGCAAAAGGAGGAAAAGCAAGTGCTCTAAAGGCTATAACTGCATGTATATTCAAGGGTATGAGATTGATAATTATGTTGCTAAGTTTTTGTCACGGTCCACTTTGTATGCTTTGATTTTGTAACTTGAACAACTACATCCAGGAAGACAATATATAATGTATCAACTAGTGATTTCTTACTGTTCATTTTTTTTTGAAATTCTGTATTGTTTCTACCCTTTTTTTCTGTTTTGCTTTATTTTTCCCCTCTCTTTAAATAAAATTTTTTTAAAAAGGAAAAAAAAAAAAAATAAAGAAAATAACCTCCAACCCAGACTGATGTACCCTGCAAAACTGTCTCTCAAAATTAATGGAGAGAACAAGATATTTCCACAACAAAGAGGAACTGGGGGAATTCGTGACCACCAATCCAACCCTGCAAAGAATACTGAAGGACATTCTAGAGAGAGAGATCACCAGGATACCAGGAACAATGGAAAGAAAGGCCTCAATGAAAGGGGCAGACAGTGGAATGAAGGAGAAAAGTAAACAACGAAAAAAAAATAGCACAGCAGAGATGAGGCAGAGAACATTGACTATATCGCTGTTTTGTCTTGACTGATTTTATTCAAATCTGGTATGCTTGAGGGTGTCAAGTCTTGGAGTAGGGGCAACTACTCTGGAGATGGCAGGATTCAATAGGATACCCATTCTGGTTTGACTACTAACTGCCTTTGAAGTCCTATAATGTCTCCAATGTTTGGTTTTTATTAATAGTGCTATGTACTACTAAGTTTAATTATACTATACCTGATGATATAGACAATTTTATTGAAAATAACAGGAGACATCATGGTGACAACCGTAGATCACCTAGTACTGTGGTTTTATATGTCCTCATTTCATGTTTCTCTAGAAATTTGTATTGTTGACTTGGTTTGTTTTTTCCTCTAATACAGAAAGGCTAGGTATGCATGTAGAGACTTATACATGTGTAGAACTATTAAACAGTTTACGAGAACTGATTATAGTAATTATAAAAAAAAAAGATAGGAAAGTATTCTAAAGGATATAACTGCATATATGTTTGAGTGTATAGGATTGATAACCATAATACTAAGTTTTTTGTTGGATAGATGAACAGAGCTGATTGCAGTCTCACTGTTTAAATGTCTACTTTGTATGCTTTACTTTTGTAACTTGAACAACTACTTTTAGGAGGAAAATATGTAATTGTCAACTAGTGACTTCTTACTGGTTTTTGTTTTTTTTGAAATTTTGTATTATTTCTATCCTCTGTTTCTTTTTTTTTTCTCTCTAAATAAAAAAAAATTTTAAAAACAGTACTGAGGATTAACTTTACATTGAGATACATTCTCATTCATTTTTGCCCTGTCTGGCCTGGAACTTGTGGTCGTCCTGCCTCAGCCTCCAAACTACTGGACTCCAGGGTATGGCTGTATCTTAAATAAATTCTAGCATGCACCAGAATTTGGCTGTATCTTAAATAAATTCTAGCATGCACCAGAATTTGTGAACTGACAGAGTATTTATCTCATGAGGAAACAAACTGTTTATGGCAAACAAAAGAAACAAATCATACACTGTATCTAAGATGTTTTATTTTACCTGTACTTTAAAGTTAGCATCAAATAATCTGTTTCCAAGTAATGTTGCAGTTTTCTGATGGGTAGGGTTGACTAAAACTTGCCTTTTAGTATTCAATCTATTCTCTAAGCTTTTCATGAAATTCTCCACTACTATCTAGTCTCTTTAAGCAAAGCACTCCATAGTCAACAAAGCACAATGTTTTTGGAGTTGATTAAAGAAAAGCTGGATGATATCTTCTTTAGATAGTTAATGGAGAAAAAACTGACAAAAATTTTGAAAGAATGAATTTCAACCACAGGAAACAAGCTTTCATTTTTATTATGCAGAAGACACAGGCACCACTAGGGAAATGGATACAACAAAAAACCATAATGTTAAGTGAAATAAAATCAGACATTCAAGTTTAAATATTGCATGGTTTCTCTTATACATATGATAACCCCAAAACACAAATAAAGATAAATAATATGAAGTAGGAAGATCTTTTTCAAATGGGAAAGAGAATAAGAGATGGAGGGAAGGAAAGAAGGGGCAAAAGATTTAAAAAGAAAAAAATCAAAGAAAAAAATAGAAATAGAGCTTTCTCAAATGGAAATGGGATTACAAGTTGCCAAGTGTAGGGAGAGATGGAAAGGGAAGGGATTAAAAAAAGAACTAAGATGTGTTATGCACCTGTGCAAACTCCCCACAACAAATAATCATCATGTACTACAAACATGCATTAATAAAATAGATTCATAAAAATTTTAAAAGTATAGACAATCAGTTATAAATTTAAAAAGTATCATCAGCCAGGTGGATTTATCACTTCTGAAAAATGAATCTTACCTGATTAAGTGAGGTATTATCTATAATTACAGCATCAGGAGTTCTACTAGGAACGGCTACAGCCACCTAAAATCAGAAGACATTATATGTTAAATCTCAAATACTACGGTATTCTTTCCATAAAAGAAAACCATCATGCTTTAAAAGAATAAACTATGAATTAGATAAAGGAAGTTTTTACTTAATATTCTGTTTAATTTTAATATTTTAGGAGACAATGGCATTTTAAGTTTAACTCCTAGCTTCATATACATTATAATTTCCCTGAAGTGACCCTGTATATTTTTTTCTCCCTCTCCCTCTCCTCTCTCTTTTTTCTTTTTGAGACAGGGTCTCACTGTATAGTTCAGGCTGGCCTTGAATGCACTATGTATCCCAGGTAGGCTTCAAACTCACATCAAATTCCTGCCTCTCAGCCTGTCAGCCTCTGGAGTGCTGGAATTACAGGCATGTGACACCATGCCTGGTTTACAGCAATCCTTTTTAATGTAAACAACTATACAATCAGACCCACTCTCCTGTCCCAAAGAAGAGGTTATATTTTTCCTGTGTGAAAACTTATAACAACAACAATTAGACATATAATCAATCTAAATTGATTCAGTTTTTAAATTGGTTTTTAAAAATTATTTTAATTTGCCATCTTAACAAAATGATACACTTAAACTCAGTTACCAAAAAGAATGGATTATTAAGATGTTTTAATGCCAACATTTAAAACTACAGATGAAAACAGTAGCAGGTACCAAATACAGATCTGAGCATAAATTTTGGTTGAAAACAAAGTAAAAACATCCTCATCAGCTAAACTGTACTCAAGTAGCTGGTATCAACTTTTCAATAATTTATAAGAGAAACAATATATTATTCATTTTGTCTCCATTAGGTAAATTTTTACAACAAAGACAGCTTTTATTCTTTTAGAACATGAAGGAATTAGACAGCGATTTTTCACTTTTAAAATGCTAAGCTCAGATACTTTACCAAACTCATCCTTAAAGACATACTCATACAAAAATCACAGGGAAAGTTACACTTTTCAAACAAGAGGCTCTGTTAAAAATGAAGTATATCCCTTCTTTATTGCAGTCACATGCAATGTATTTTGCAGTTTTTATTTATATATTCATTTTCAAGTCATTCTACTACGTTTGGAGCAATGGTATTTGGGAGCAGATTTGATTCTTAAGTCTTCTGGGTAAGTAGTTCTGGGCTGTCTTCTAAGTTTGTTTAGTATCCCATATTTCACAAAATCAATTGTTAGCAACAGCCAGAAAGATATATGTGTTAAGGGCACATAAGGTGGGCAGGTTGCCATAACAGTTTTACTGTTAATGACAGCAACCAGTTAACAACATAGGGCTTCATAATAATATACCATCAGCTTGTACTGTTGCTAAGGCAACAAAGATACTACTGAGGAACTTCTGTTTAATTACTGTAAATACATCTAGAGAAGTGGGTCTAGCTTAGATTCTTGGCTGGTCCACAATACTTGTTACTCAACATTAAAAATGAACATTACATAACTGACCGTTTGCATTTTAGCATGCATCAAGTGCTGGATTTAATCCACAGCACCACATTAAAAAAAGGAGAAAAAACAAATAGTATACAGTTGTTTTTACTTCACCTAATATAAGCTCAGACTTACATTTTTTCCTTTATAACATATTCATTAAAAGTTTGAAAAATATGAGTGAATGTCATATTTCCAAGTTTTCACTCAGATAAGACCACAATGCACATACTGATACGGTACACAATTTACATCACTAACTCTGGAAAGACATAACCCCACATAAGTAGTAACCTAAAATTGTCAAGAGTAATTTGCCCACACATGAGCAAGCAACCACAAACTTTTAAATTCAGGTCTAAAATACAGTTTTCATAAAGTACTCATCAATATTACTTTTTGAATAGCTGTCCTCACATATAATTCACACACAGCTCATTTAAACTGTACAATGCAGTGGTTTTTAGTACAGTCACATGGCTGTGCAAGCATCACCATCACCAAGCATGGTGAAGTTGATTGTTTCACTGGCAAGAAGCTCCTCTTGTGATCATTCTAGAAGTCACTCTTCACTACTGTTCTAAATAAGACTGTATGTAGTACAAAAGACTGTTAACGTAAGAGAAATTATAGATTAGGAGAAAATATCTGCACAGTATTCATCTGATAAAAAGACAGATATCTAGAATATATAAAGAACTCAAAGGCAAAAGAACTAGAGTCCTCTGTAAAAAAAAACAAATGGCCAACAAGTACATGAAAAAATGTTCAAAGTCACTAATCATCAGAAAACTGCAAATCAAGGCACATGACATTATGTCACTCCACTAAAATGTATAATGGTCAAAAGACAACAACATGGAGAAGGGGACAACTCATACTGCTGATAGGAATTTATATTATACAGAAATTATGGAAAACATAATTTTTTTCCATAATGAGAATCCCTTAAAGACTATAAAAGGTACTAACATATGATCCCACATTTCCACTACTGGGTATATATCCAAATGGAATGAAAATATTATACCAAAAAGACTGTACACTCCATTTATTGCAGCATAATTCACAATAGGTAAAATATGGAGTCAATTCAGATGCTTTTCAGTAGACGAATGGTTAAAGAAAATGTAA